>JAODPA010073823.1:0-29646 GCA_025585075.1 Nepenthes mirabilis
TCTCTCTCTCTCTCTCTACATATATACAAACCTCGCCAATTTGCTTCTTAATTTGAATTTTCACTTTGACATTGAACTGCTGGATTTTGTATTTTCTCTAGTTCACCAGTTCGTGATTTCTTTGCATTCATTGGTTTTTGGTGGTCATCGTGATCCGTGATCGTGGACATTATGTTCATTTGTTTTCTTGATTGACGCTGTTTTCTTGATTGATGTTAGCTATTGTCGAAAAATATGTAGTTGGATGACTATCAGCTCAAAAACTCTCGAAAGTTTTCCAAATATAACATACTTCAACCTAAAGCTTATGATATTGATCAACGGATAACAGAGCTCCAATTTTTAAAGTTTGACTCAGTGCCTGAATTTAATGAAACGATCAATTTAGAACACTGCGATTTATCGGTCTCAGATAATTCAAATTTTTTCATTGAATTGGCCGTGACTTCCTCTGTATTTGAATGTTGGAGGAAGCTGATAACCGCAGCTTTTGGAGTTCCTTTCTTGAGTTAGATTTTGATTGCGTTAATGTAACCATGACGTTGACAACCTACCAACTCCATAAGTCATAATTAGAGCCTCAAATGTTAACAAATTCTCTCAGGTTAATCAATGGTCAAGGTGCTTACCATTAAGGAGGTAGTTTTACATAATGGCATGTTAGATTAGATACAATGCAATGTAAAGCACAGTGAAAAACGCGATCATTTTTACATTGTATTCTTCGTTTGACTATATTACATTGCACCACATTACACCAAATGAAACGTAAAGGTTATTGTGATAATTTGGTTATGAAATGTGATTCTGCAACAAGGTAATACTAATTTTTGAATGCATCAAATGGCGTTCTTTATATTTTTAACACCTTAAGGCTCAAGTGAGTTCAAGACCAAAGATACTTCAGGTTCTGCCATTTCATTAGTTAAATTCCGTTTGTAATAACTCTAGACATACTATCAAGAACTTCTTCTATCCACTCCTGATCCATTTCTTCTTTTGATTCTGATACAGAGGAACCGTAATCTTTCTTATATATCATATGATCTTGTTCATATAATCATGAAATTTCTTTTAGTTTTTCATTGATATCATATCCTGTTCTTAAGTTGTCTTCTGTGACCTTTCTCCAGAAACATTTCCAGCAATAGTTTATATTGGCTGTTGGCAAGATGGAGATAACCAATGTTTCTGAATATGAAGCTATTGCAAAGGAGAAATTGCCGAAGATGGTCTATGATTACTATGCATCAGGTGCTGAGGATCAGTGGACTCTGAAAGAAAATCGAAATGCTTTTTCAAGGATCTTGTAAGTGTTTTCACCTGATAATCCGTATGCCGTCTTAAGTACTTTTCCTTGGAGAAGTCTACGTATTATGATTGATTTTACTGTACATCCTTTCAGAGAAAGCCATTGACGTCTATGAAGGTGAAAGGAAATTTCCATTTGCTAACTATTAGGTGCTTAAGCGCCAAAGTGCCACCTGCAGACGAAATGTTATGATTTTGCATTGGAAAAAATTAGGGAAAGAAGACCTGGCAGTTTGTGTGTTCAACAAAAACCAAACAATGCACCGCGATTCTGATAATTCATGTACAAAATTTAGTCATTCAATATGATATTTATTCACGTTTGGAGGTTAAAAATTCAGGGGAGATTCAGCCAAATAATTAGATTGCATGTGGTTAACTCTTCTATTTCTGTCAATTTGTAAGCTTAGACAAATTTGGGTAGGTAAAATAACATATCTGAAGTTCTTTGATTAAAATCAGTGACCAAGGCTTTTCTTCCCTTTCAGTGAAAATACCTTTTTTATCTTGCACCTTTTGTTTGGCTTGTGTTTAGATACTGCTCAAAAAGCCATTCTGGGAATGTATCACAGGTTTCGACCTCGAGTTCTTGTTGATGTAAGCAACATAGATGTTACAACAAGTGTCCTGGGCTTCAAGATTTCAATGCCTATCATGATTGCTCCTACAGCTATGCTTAAGATGGCTCATCCAGAAGGTACGAAAGTTTTCTTTGTCTTCAAAGGCCAAAAACATACACATACGTTTGAATGCCTGATATTCACACCTCAAGAACGCAGTCCTATAGCTCATTGGAAAAACTTTCTGCCAGGTATAGCAAATTCAAGCTGCCATTTATATGTTAGGTCTGAGGAGGACGATTGCCCTGAACAGGTCATCCACTTATAAAAACACTCACTTAATAGTAGCTTATACATTCCTTAATGATAAAATGACATTAAGACCTACAAATATCTAGAAGGGGTGAATAGGTTTTCTTAAACGAAAACACAATATTAAAATTATCCCAACTCAAATACACATGAGGAACCATAGTCTAGAACACAATATTAAAATTATACGAACTCAAATACACAAATAATCACAGATGTAGATTTTAGCCATCATTTAACCACCAAGTATAAGCAAATAAAATAATTTAAATGTTGATAAATAAATAACACAAGATTTGATGATAAAGGACAACTCAAGAAGAATGTGTTTTCAGAAAACCCTCTAAGCTATTAGATGCCAACTATAAAATCTGTTGTAATCGAATAGCCAACTTATAGATCGAGGAACATATGTGCTGACTTTGAACAATTAAGTATTTAAGGCGATCTTTAGATCTGCAATACTGCATTTACCCAAACACTCCCTATTTTTTCTAGTGAATCTCTAGATAACAAACTCTTCAATAAGCTTTGATACTCCAACTCAAGCCAGAAAATCCCCTTTCTTGATTCAATGGAACACTCAATTTACTCATAGGAATTCGATGTGAATTGAGGAGAGAATTATAACATATGTGGACTTGATATCACTCAAAGCGAACAAAATATTGTTTGGATCACTCCAGTGTGGGAAAATGCCAGAGTGAAAATGCCGGCTTGGAACATGCTGGAGTGAAAAATGCCGATTTGCTTTTTCGGATTGGAATGGCAGTTTTGGCCGGACTGGTTTTACCAGTATGCTTTTACTGGTTTGCTTTTACCGGAATGGTTTTATTGGCATGGAATTTCCAGAATGGAAATTCTAGAATGTAGTTGGCCGGTTTGAAGCAAAAGTCCGAGGATTTTAGTCAATGCTTGGGAACTATGAAAAGTTGGTCACCTACAACATTTGCGTAATCAGCTTTTTCAGAAAGGAAAGTTGACTCTCAAAGTTGACAACTGATTGGTTGAGCAGGTTAACTCCTCCTGACAGAGTGGTGATTAGTAGAGTTTATGGCAGGCTGCAGAGTTGGTGGCAGGTTTTACACACACGCAACCTGCCTACTCGGCAGATGGTCTCCGGGTGGAATTTGTATATGTATGCATGCTGAGCATGCAAGTGAAAGTGTAAAGAAGTGAGAAGGAGAAAAACTTAAGAGAGATTAAGAAGTAGCCTAACTTTATTATTGTATTCTTGCTTTTTGTTTTTGTTCTTAGCTCTCAAAGGGCTTCTGTAGCCAAAAAGAGGTTTCCGTAACCACATTCACATTGTGAAACTTGTTTTGTAGATTAATTGTTCTGTGATTTTTTCCTCTTATTTTAAAAGAGGAATTTTCACGTAAAAATTTGGTGTATTGTTACTCTTTTTCTTACATTCCTTTGGTGTGTGTGTATTTATGCATATCATTCCATCATTCCTATCCGACTCCGATTTGTCCGACTGGCAACTATTTTCTCTACAAGTGGTATCAGAGACTGATTGTTGGTGTTGGAATTAATAGAGGTGGGAAGCAAGATGATTTACTTAATTGGCACCAATTATGACACTTGGTAGAGCAAGATGTCAGACTTGTTGCTTGTCAAGTCGATACACCTAGTATTCGCCACTTAAAAGCCTGAGGCAAAATCGAAAGAGGAATGGTCTCTTGAAAACAGGCAGGTGTGCAATTATATTCGATAGTTTGTGGATGATAATGTGTACAACCACATTAGGAATGAAACAAATGCCAAAATGTTATGGGAGAAGCTGAAGACGCTTTATGCTTCCAAAATTGGCAACAACAAGTTGTATTACCTGATGAAATTGATGCAGGTGCAATACAAGGATGGCCCGTCCGTTGCAAATCACTTGAACGAGTTTCAAGGATGTGTGGACCTGTTGAATGGCATGGGTGTTAAATTTGAGGACGAAGTGTTAAGCCTATAGCTCCTAACAACCCTTCCTGACTCATGGGAAGTGATTCGAATCACTATTGCCAACACTGCTCTAAATGGCGTTGTGATACTAGAGATGGTCAAAGGAGCTGTGCTGAACGAGGAAATGAGACGACGGTCACAAGGGACTTCTACTCTTAGCACTCCGAGGTACTCCAAATTGAATCATGGGGAAGGAGCAAAAGCAGTGGTCCAAAGTCTAAAGAAAAGGGTCAGAGAAAATCCCGGTCAAGGTTTCAAAACATGGAGTGGCATTATTGTAGAAAGAATGGCCACATTAAGAAATATTATTATAAATGGAAGCGCGACAATAATGGTGATGATAATGAGAATAAAGATGAAAAGGGATGAGGTGAGGAAAAAGCCTCAGTCTCAATTGTAACTGAGGGTGACCTCCTGCTGACCTGTGAAATGGATGATGTGTTAAACCTGACCGACCATGAGTCCAATTGGGTGGTAGATACAAATGCCTCACTCCATATCACATCCAGAAGAGGATTATTCTTGTTTTACACTCCGAGAGATTTTTGAGTGTTAAGGATGAGAAATGAATGAACATCTAGGGTTATTGGCCGAAATGACATACCTCTCATCACCAACAATGGAACCCGACTGCTTTTGAGGGACATCCGACACGTTCCTGATATTTGGATGAATATCATTTCAGCGGGTAAACTTAATGATGACGGCTTTTGCAACGTCTTCTGTGAAGGGGCATATGAACTGATTAGAGGATCTCTAGTAGTTATCTGAGGGAGAAAGATGTCTGATCTTTATGAGTTGCAGGCCTCTGTCGAGGCAGAAGAGGTCAATGTTGCTAGTGGTGTAGAGTCTTCTGATTTATGGTACCGATGGTTGGGCTATATGAGTGAGAAAGAAATGAGTTACTGGCCAGGAAATGCCTCATCCCAGGCATGAAGGAGGACAGGTTGAGGATTTGTCCTCATTGTATGGAGGGGAAGTAGAGGAGTCTCTTTCCAAGGAGACTCGTCCTTTAAAAAGGCCGAGTTGCTTGAATTTGTACATACCGATATTTGTGGGCCATTTAAGGAGAAGTCCTACGGAGAAGTATAATATTTTGTCTCGTTCATTGATAATTGCTCGAGGAAGCTGTGGGTGTATTCACTCAAAATCAAGGATCAAGTCCTCAGAGTATTTGAACATTTTCATGCTCTAGAACGTGAGACTGGTAGAAAGCTGAAATGCATCCAGAGCGACAATAGAGGATAGTATATTGGGGCATTTGATGCCTACTATCGATCTTATGGCATTTGGCATCAGAAGACGCTACCAAAGACGTCATAGTTGAATGGCATGGCTAAGCGGATAAACCATACATTAATAAAGAAAGTCAGGTGCTGCTGTCTAAAGTAAAGCTCCTTGGGTAGAAGCCTTGAGGACGGCGGCCTATGTTATCATTAGGTCGCCCAGTAGACCATTAAATGATGAAGTCCTGAAGAATATGTTGGTTGGAAATGAGCCATTCTATGACCATCTTCGGATATTTGGTTGTAAGGCTTTTGCTCACATCCTGAAAGATGAGATGATTAAGTTGGAACCAAAAACGATACAATGTGTCTTTCTAGGTTACAGGGAAGATAAACTAGGATTCAGGTTTTATGACTCAATTGAAAAGAAGCTTGTCCGGTCAGGGGACGTGGTCTTTATTGAAAGAGAAACCATTGAAGACATTGGAAAAGAGAAGAGGACATTGTTTGGTACTGGTCGGACAAACAAGAGAGGTGCTGATGTTGTTCGATCGGCACACAGTGAGGACAATGTCCTAGGAGTGGCCAAGCAAGATGAAGAAGACGAGTACAACCTCACTCCTCAATCAACCGAGGAGGTCGCTCTTTGTAGATTCTCAAGAGACCGGAGACCCTTTGTCCGTTTGTCATCTAGTGAGTATGTGTTATTCACCGATAGAGGTGAATCTGAAAGTTTTGAGGAAGCCATAGAGGATGAGGACAAGAAAAAATGGTTAGAAGTCATGAATGATGAGATGAGTTCATTGCATGAGAATCATACATTTGAACTGGCTGAATTGCCTAAGGGAAAGAGAGCCCTAAAGAACAAATGAGTTTTCCGTTTGAATACCAAAGAAGGCACCTCCTAATCAAGATACAAGGCAAGGTTGGTAGTGAATGGCTTCAACCAGCGCAAAGGGTTTGACTATGATGAAATTTTTGCCCCAGTTGTAAAAATATTCTCTATACTAGTAGTGCTTGATTTGGCAACTGTCCTAGATTTGGAGGTAGAGCAACTAAATGTCCGGACAATATTCCTCCACGGTGACCTTGAGGAGGAAATTTATATGGAGCAACCGGAAAGATTTCAAATCAAGAAGAAGGAACGACTGGTGTGTCGTTTGAGAAAAAGCCTGTACGAATTGAAACAGACTCTACGTCAATGGTGCAAGAAGTTTGAGTTTGTTATGGTGGATCAATGCTAACGGAAGACTACTTTCGACCATTCCGTCTTTGTTCAAAGGTTTTCAAAAGATGACTTTGTTATCATTTTTCTCTATATAGACGATATGCTGATCGTTGGATGAAACGGTACTTAGATCAAGGAGTTAAAATTGCAACTTGGGCAGTAGCTTTCCATGAAGGATTTGAGGCCGACGAAGAAGATTCTAAGTATTAGAATATTTTGCGACCACAAGAAAAAGAAACTTTGGCTGTCCCAAGAAAGTTATGTTGAGAAAATACTTCAACTGTTTAAGATGGAGAAA
Source organism: Nepenthes mirabilis (assembly GCA_025585075.1). Taxonomy (NCBI): domain Eukaryota; kingdom Viridiplantae; phylum Streptophyta; class Magnoliopsida; order Caryophyllales; family Nepenthaceae; genus Nepenthes; species Nepenthes mirabilis. Next base: position 6,892 of record JAODPA010073823.1, read on the forward strand.
TTCAAGCCAATGAGCACCCCACTGGCCAACCACTTCAGGCTGAGTAGTAGGTAGTGTCCGACCTCGAATGTTGAGAAGCATGCCCTATATGCTATGGTGTGCACGAGGCGAGACATTACATACGCGGTCGGCATTGTTAGTAGGTTTCTCTTAAATCCCGGAAAGGAGTACCGGCTAGTTGTAAAGTGGATTTTGAGATATCTCCGGGGGACTTCGAAAATGTGTCTGTGTTTTGGAAGTGACAAGCTCCAATTAATTGGTTACACAGACGCTGATATGTCCAGAGATGTTAACTCTCGAAAGTCCACTTTAGTATATTTGGTTAATTTTGTTGGAGGAGCAGTTTTTTGGCAGTCTAAGTTGCAAAAGTGCGTTGCTCTCTCCACCACAAAGATAGAATTTATCGCAGTCACAGAAGCTAGTAAGGAGATGTTATGGATGAAAAAGTTCATTCAATAATTGGGCATCAAGTAGGAAAAGTATGTGGTACTTTCCAAAGTGCCATACATTTCTACAAGAACTTCTTATTCTATTCAAGATCAAAACATATTGATATTCGATACCATTGGGTGAGAGATATTATTAATGAAGGACTATTGTCACTGGAAAAGGTCCGGACTAAAGAAAATGGGTCAAATATATTGACTAAAGTATTACCTAAGGGAAAGTTTGAAGCTTGTTGTGACAGAGTTGGCCTGACTAATTTAGTTCCCACACGGTCGTGAGGGAAAGTTTGTTGGGATCACTCCAGTGTGGGAAAATGCCAGAGTGAAAATGTCGGCTTGGAATATGCTTGAGTGAAAATGCCAGAGTGAAAAATGACGATTTGCTTTTCTAGATTGGAATGGCAGTTTTGGTCGGAATGGTTTTACCGGTATGAAATTTTCGGAATGGAAATTCCGGAATGCAGTTGGCCGATTTGAAGTAAAAGTCTGAGGATTTTGGTCAACGCCTGGGAACTATGAAATGTTGGTCACCTACAACATTCAATTAGCTTTTTCAAAAAGGGAAGTTGACTCTCAGAGTTGACAACTGATTGGTTAAGCAAGTCAACTCCTTCCGACAGAGTGGCGATTAGTAGAATTGGTGGTAGGTTTTGTACACACACAACCTGCCTACTTGGCAGATGGTCTCTGGGTAGAATTTGTATATATATGCATGCTGGGCATACAAGCGAAAGCGTAGAGAAATGAGAAGGAGAAAAATTTAAGAGAGATCAAGGAGTAGCCTAACTTTACTATTGTATTCTTGCTCTTTGTTTTTGTTCTCAACTCTCAAAGGGCTTCTGTAGCTAAAAAGGGATTTCTGTAACCACATTCATATAGTGAACTTGTTTTGTAGACTAAATGTCCCGTGATTTTTTCCTCTTATTTTAGAAAAAGGTTTTTCACGTAAAAATTTGTGTGTTGTTATTCTTTCTCTTACATTCCTCTAGCATGTGTGTGTGCTTGTGCGTTCATTCTATCATTTCTATCCGACTTTGATTTGTCCGACTGATAACTATTTTCCCTACAAATATCTCCTCAGGAATTCAGAAATAACTTCACTGGATTTTTTTCTCATTAAATTTAAGTATTGGACGCTTGGATATGCCTCATCCTGTCCTCTTCCTCCTTTTCAAAGTGAAGACTAGCTCTCCATAAGCAAATTAGTGGAGAAAACTGCCCAAAACCTTCAGTCAAAGCAGTTTGCAGAAGTAGGTTGTGGGTGAAAACTGTTTTTTGCTCGATTGACATACTTGCTGATACATTGCGGTTTTCATTCTTGTTGAATTTGAAAAAAATACTGCATGAGGTTGAAATGCTTGCTAATATCTCATGGTTTGTATTTCAATCAAATCTAGAAAAATTTGGTATGAGGTTGAATTGCTGCTTATGTCTCGTTATTTTTATCCAAAGTGATATTCTTGAATATTTTTGTGCTGCATATATCCAAAGTTGAAATACATCTTATACAATAATTAAATTAACAAGGAATGTCACGAGGAGATACCAACATCGTTTTATCTTTACACTTGCTTTATAGATTCTATTGGGTCATTCTAATGAGCTAAATGAAAGGTGAAATGTGATGTCAGGTTTTCTAAACTTGAACTGATATCGTTGCTTCAGCATCCTGTATGCAAACAGCTTCTTTACATATCATCCTTAAAGCTGGTGGTGCATGATTGTGGGACCCACTCGTTCTTTAAGAAGTTGTTCTGCGCGAATATCATCTTCTTATTCACTTCAGAAGAAACAGAGTTCCTAATTTCACATATATTATACTCTTTACCTTCTATGTACTTACGATTCTTGGAGTCTCGGTCTACGTTGGTAGATAGTGTATTGTCAAATAAAAAATTAGCGAATGCTAAGTTCAGAGCATAAATGAGAGGAAACTGTTCACATCATCTGAGACCTTTGGTTCTAATGCAGGTGAGTGTGCTACGGCGAGGGCAGCATCTGCAGCTGGCACAATCATGGTCTAAATTGTTATCTTTTTGATTCAGTTGGTTTAGTAATAAGTTATTCTTTCGTTGGTTGTCACCTTGTTTTGAATGTTTAACTTATGTAAGGTTGATTGTCTTCAGACATTGTCATCATGGGGTACATCCAGTGTAGAAGAAGTTGCTGCAACGGGACCCGGAATTCGTTTTTTCCAACTATATGTAAGTTTCTGTACCAGTCATTATGTAAAAGCACGCCTTTTTTTTTTTTTTTTTGACAGCACTACTCCAGGCTATGAAATGTTTTCTTATGCTTGACTGTCATCTTTTATTGCGTATGAATATTTCTAACAAGTATTAGATTAGCTCTGAAATTTCTTGCCACACTCTTCTGCTCTCTCAGTTATTTCCATTAGACCACGTATGTACTTGACTTCTCTTCTTTGAGATTCCAATTTTCCATTCATTTTTGATGCGGACTTTTAATGTTGAATCATGATGAAGTTGCTGAATTCAATGTCTGTGGATGAGCACCGTTTTGAGGTCCAAGTGTCAACCTGATCAACAATTACATTGCCCATTATTCAGGTTTTTAAAGATAGGAATGTTGTGACACAGCTTGTTAGAAGAGCTGAAAGATCTGGTTTTAAAGCGATTGCTCTCACTGTTGATACTCCGAGGCTAGGAAGAAGAGAGTCTGACATTAAGAACAGGTGAAAACAAATTGTTTTACTTTCACTTTAATTTATACGCTATGTTTAAAGAAATACCTGCGGTCAAAAAAGCTTGCCATAAGTTAAAGACCGGAGGTCAAATGAGTGAGCTTATGCGGAATAATGATCAGTCTATTTGGGCGTCCTACAGATTTGTTCTACCACCTCACTTGACATTGAAGAATTTTGAGGGACTTGATCTAGGTAAAATGGAAAGGGTGAGTGACAAAGCTGTTCAAGAATACGCCATTAATGATTTACATAAATGGCTATCACAATTTATCATCTCATTGTTATGGAGTCTTCTTGCAGACAGCTGACTCCGGACTGGCTTCATATGTTGCAAGTCAAGTTGATCGGTCACTTAACTGGAAGGTTGTATTTTCTTTTTGTTCATGACTTATAACTTCTGAACTACAGAAATTAAAAGTAATGTCTTGGAAATAAATCTTGCGGATATCTTCTGCAGGATGTGAAGTGGCTTCAAACCATAACCCAATTGCCGATTCTGGTTAAGGGTGTCCTTACTGCTGAGGATGGTACATATAATATGATGATCTATTATCTGTAGTTGTTACATTCTCGTATAAGCTGGTACATATAATGTCAATTTCGTTGCTAACTGCAGCAAAGATAGCAATACAAGCTGGTGCAGCAGGAATCATTGTGTCGAATCATGGAGCTCGCCAACTTGATTATGTCCCTGCAACTATCATGGCTTTGGAAGAGGTATGGTTCTGCCAGCATGATTATGGCGCATCTTGAGATCGTTTACTCACGTTAAATATTCATCTCCAATATATATACTGTTTAACTGTTCAAATTTTTGTTCCCCAATCATTAGCAGTAATCGACTTGTCCAGCAACTAAATCGGGTTTGTACATTATCATAATGGGTATTTGGGAACTCCAACTTATCCAGAAACCACCGGTCCGAAATCCTAACTAAGCAGTCAGTTGAAGCTTAAGAATTAGTTCTAAGGATGCTCATTGATCCTAAAGTATGAACTAAGCACCAGCGTGACTCTCGCTACTTCTTGAGAAATAGTTAGTTCCAAGAAATAGGTATTTCTTGGATTTAAACTTATAGACCGCAAAATCAAAGAGCTTAAACGTCATAGTACGTGAACCCAAGGGTGTTAGTAATGTGTCATGCAACTGTTCAACTCAGGTATATATACGGTATTTTTAGTAAAAAGTCATTGGTTCTGTCAAATAGGTAAAAAAATTATTCGAGTACCCAGAAATAAGTTCTATACTCTAGCTTTCTTTCTGTTATCTAATAATCTTACTGCCTCCACAAATGGAAAAGGATAAATCTACCTCCATAACACTGGATCCTACATGATTCACATATTATTCCCAACTCCCATAATAATATCAGGGTATTTTCTAAGCTCTAAAGTTCTCTCTTCCTTTTTATAGGTCCCTTATTTACTAAATAAGATGCGCTCGACATTATATCTGCGAGTGAAACAAACGTACATAATTTGTGCATTGGTGTAAACTTTCAGGTTGTCCAGGCTGTGCGAGGCCAAATCCCGGTTTTCGTGGATGGAGGCGTTCGGCGTGGGACAGATGTTTTCAAAGCATTAGCTCTCGGTGCAACTGGAGTATTCGTAAGTAAACCAGTCTTTGGGCCAATTTAGGAATTGTTCACCGGGTGATTGCTGGCTAGTGATTAAATGTAGATTTAAAAACTTCCAACTGTGAGTAAAAATTTGTAGTTTTAAACTCTATCACGTCCTCTTATATGAATGCCTTTTCAGAACTCTAAGTTTGGATTAAATATAGCCTCTCACCCTACTGTATACTAAGAAATAATTATAAGAATAATCGAACTCATAACCGTTTAATCAAGAGCAACCTTGCTTGTGGTTAAAAAAGAGTGATGCCTTTGTATTTTAACGTCTAGTAACGGTGGCGGCCTTACTGTACCTTTTGCACTGTTTTCCCAGATTGGCAGGCCGGTGGTGTTCTCGCTAGCCGCCGACGGAGAGGCCGGTGTACGGAAAGTACTTCAAATGCTCAGAGATGAGTTTGAGCTCACCATGGCTTTGAGTGGCTGTCGTACACTCAAGGAGATCACCCGTCATCACATCAAGACTGAATGGGACCCTCCTCGCCTTGCACCCAGGTTATAAATAATGCTCCTCCTCTGTCGATTTCGTTTAATATCACCGAGGGTTTGGGATTTGTGGGTACCATGGCTTTGTAATAAGAGTAACAGCCCCTGACGTTTGCATGATTCGACTCCTTTTCGGTAATAATTATAATATTTGCATGCTTCCATTTTCATTCTTTTTATTATTAAATCATTAGAATTCTCAATTTATCTTTGAATTATTTCTGTTAACCTAAGAAGCACTCGACTTCTCTCCTCCTCTCGGGCTAATGTATGACATATATTAGAATATTTTATCATTTTATTTTATTTTAGTTTTGACACATTCTAACATGTTATTTTATGATATTTAAAAAATGAGACTTAATACAGATCAAACAAAATGAAAGCCATTCTGTAATTAAAAAATGATTAAACTCTAAACCGATATTATATTTTGTTTATTCTATAAGGTATATTATGTCACTGTTCCTATGAAATTTCTTTTAGGTAAAGAAACAAGAAGCATGTGTCTTTTTTTTTATTATTTTAGTATAACTAATTAATCATGTTATCTCCTGTTATATATATATAAACTATGAATCCTAGTAAGGTGTTTCGAAGCTCATTTATTCTTTGAAATTATGAAACAAAATTTCAACGTTAACGCAACTTTCTACCATAACTACGACGTGGCATGCCAAACAAAACGATGTAGAGAATGCCGTATCTTGCCACAAACACGAACCATAGAAAACGAAAACACAAAAATAAATTGAAAGTAGATAATTCCAATTACTAATGCTTAAAGTATGATTTTAAAAGGTTAAATTTATAACTATCTCTCGAAGATAATTTTATGGACTTCTGAAAAAAATAAATTGAAACTTATTAATAAATCCACAACTGAAGGGGAATATCAATTATCTTTTCATATAGTTTTGTAGAAAAATATCTAATTTATTATTTTTTGCACATTTTAGATGGAACTGAGATTTCATTCCAAATCAATTTTGTTTAATAATATTATTTTGTTTTGTTGGAAGTTGAGGTAGTATTACAATCACCAAGTAAGTATGAATAACCAACATTAGTGGTAAAATATTTCTTATTCTTGAATTTCATAAAATAAATATTCTCAGCTGGCCACTGACATAGACATCCACCACCTTATCAAGATCTTATTTCAAGAGAAAACAGTTATCACCGGACAAACAAAATAATACCATATTTATTTACACTTTATTCACAAATAATACTTATTTCATTCCATGAAGCAAATTTACCATTTCTTTCTTTCTTTCTTCTTTTTTCTTCCTTATCTTTCCTTACTCTCCTATTAAGACTAAGGCACGGCTGAATAAGGTATTTTTTACGACAAAAGATCTTAAGAAGATTTCGAATTCGCAACTCATCCCGCAATACTAATGAGTCAAGTAAGATAAGCATTGGACCAATGACCCAAGACCTAACTGTACTATCCCAAATTGTCCTTATAAACTAGGCTACACCTACAAAAATGTTAACCAAAGAACACAAATCTAATCCAGTAATACCAATAGTGTGGGTGCAAAGATAGCACAACACAGACAAAGTAGCTATGGCAATAAACATACGAGATATTATGGTCATGAATGGTCCTTCCACTAAAATTGAGGTTGGTGGGTGTAATCCTGTTTAAGTACTAAATATTTTATTCTCCATGAAAGCCCCCCCCCAAAAAAAAACCTCAATAGCTAAAATATCTTTTAAAAACAATATAAAATAAGATAGTGTATAATATACATAAAACAACCCAACCTTCTTCCACACCTACGTATTATTGGATCCTCGTATACGGGACTGCCACTTTTATGATGAACTATTTGCTTAGTTAAGTTCCCGAACACAGCACGAAAATAATTTTTATTAGAAGACCTACCTAATTTAGACCGCTTTCATATATATTTTCTCTTTCCTGAGAATAAAACTTATTAACTTTATGATGCATTCCAATTATTTGCAAAATGAACAGTCAAGGGAGGGGCATGGAACATCTCTTCCATGAAAGTCATTGTATGTTTGTGCGCGTGCGCCCAAAGGCAGCCTCAAATTAAAGGTGCAATCCAAAATTAAAGAATTCAAAGCCAGCTGAATAGAGGAGATTAGTAACATTGATCAAATGGGGGTCTGTTTAGACCTCATTTGATGACAGTAGCTGAGAAATTTCAAATAAATTTCCAGTTTGCCACTTTGAGAAGTATAATACAATACTGTGAAAGATCTTTAAGATTTTTGAAGGGAATTTGTTAAACTATTTCTAGCATACCTGTAATATAATTTTAAAAAATGGAAGATTTCGTTTAATATACTTGTCATTAATAGTATTTATGCATTATATAATCACACTTGGCAAGCTAAATGATCACATCAAACACAAAATGCATAACAATATATTCAAAAAAATTAAATTAATTAAAATACGCATAATCACTAACCGAAAATATATTAAGACCAGGGCCACTTTGCATCAGTCCACGCAAAACAACGAGAAGATCCTCCAACTTCATTGTTATCATGCTTCCCCCATTTCAACTTCTCGTCACGGAGTAAAGCTTCCTCACGATATGCTGGATTGCCATACCTGGGATGTTGGATGAATGACACGTTTTTCCACCAAAGCTTCAAAGCCTAACGTAGATGAAAACACAGAGCAAAAAATATAATTTTGATGACTTGTCCATTAAGGCATTAAGCAAGGCATGATTACAATCTAAAACTAAATCAACTAAAGATTGTGTACATATGTGCTAGTATTGAACTTTATACACCTTTTTTGCCATAACAGAACAACCCAAGTTTGTTACAAGAAAAGATCGGCCATGCCACGTGCTCGACAAAGGTAATAATAACCCGATAATACTTAATACCTAGGGTAAAGGGACTAACTTTATAGCTTAGACCATTAGGTGAAGGTTTTCTAAAATGGTTTATACGCTAATGTGCCATCTAACACGGATGCCCTTTAGACTTGAAGCGTGAAATTAGCACCGGGCAACCTCTCACCAAACACTGAAAAATATTTTAAGAAATGAGGGCTCCCAGAATTGAACCCTAGATCATTTGGTTAGAAGTAAAAGTGCTCCTATTCCATGAGAATGAACTAAATCAGCCTAACATCTTAAGCATCGGGTGAAAGCTCCATAATCATTTCATACATTTAACAACTAGTTTCCTGATTCCCTACTATCCTGGAAAAAAAAAAAAACCGAAAGACTGAAATCAAAAACATTTAAAACAAAGAGAAATTAAGCAATAGCCAAAGCGTGTTATAATCTGAGTGCCTTAAATTTGAAGGCTCAGGGATCCCTTTCTGTATTGTATCATTATCAATCAGTACGAGAAATTAGGTAACCCAGAGCGAGAGCTGGAAAATCTCACTAGCACATAAAAAGAGCTCGCCCAAAAGGTGAAATGAAGTGACAAAGCATGCAAGCCTGGAAAGGAGAACCTACTTGCCAATAAATCCACACTGCAACCTTATGAGGCATCAACCAGAAAAATAATGCATGATCAGAAGCCACAGAGGAAGGAACTCTTTTAGCCTTCAATGTAGCTGAAAAATAATGACCGAGATGGGGATGCTGAACCAAAATAGCAACAGAAAGACTATCACCAGGTGCCATTGCCTTGATGTTCCAACTGCCCATCATATCCTGAATGGTTACAGATCATCATTTAATGCAAAGGTTAATTTTTTTTCTTTAGAAAGCAGGTTGATTGATTGCTTTACACAATATAAATGAGATATACGTAAAAGGGTGAGGCCTAATGCAACGGAAAAGGTTGTTCTAGTGGGAATTAAAGGTTAAGGGTTTAAGCCACAAATGGCCTTTTGCAATGCAGAAAATAAGAGTGCGTACACCCAATGCTCGCCAAAGTTCACAATATAAGAATCCTTGTGCATCTGAACACTTTTTAGATGACATATGCATGCAAATAAGATCTATGCAAACCAAAAAGGGGGGAGGGGGAAATGTAGACACAATGCAAGATTTCGCATCCTTATTGATTATCCTATGCTGCTCTGTCTTGTAATCTGCAAGACCGTACACAGAGAACCCCAGCCACAATGCAGAGTGTTGCATATGAAAGATATCCTGTGCTTGTATAACTTGTTGATCACAAGTTCATCTCATCTGCCTTTTTTTTAAAAAAAAATCATCCCCTTTAAATTTTCAGTTCTACTAACTAAACCCAAAGTCAAGCATTAACTTTAGTATATATTTAGGTCATAACAAAAGAATCGATATCTTATTACACACAAAATACCTAAAAGAAATAGCTATAAGGAAAAGTTTATTTTTCAAAGAAACAATCTCTAAAGGACAGCCTAACAAACCAGGCTCCCACTTTGCAGGATCTAGAGAAAGTCCAAGGCACGTACTGTTATCTCTTCATTGCACAGAGGATGCTTCCATGTGTCGGGCTTGTGACATCCAGATCTCAATTGAGTAGTTGTTGTGCCAAGCCTCAAAGAGATTAACTTTATCATGAAAATTGGCACGTAATGACAAGATATATTTCGAATGAACTAAGACAAAATTTCCAAAAATATCAACCAAACTTGAAACTCTTTTGATAAACAAAGAAGCACCAACACTTCTCTTAGACTAATATATCAGTGTCCGACACATGTCGGAATATTTAATAATGTTTGATGTTGACGAACTTTAACATGTTCTGGACATGTTAAGCTATTATATAATTTATAGAAAAAATGTGGTGCTTACTATAAACTGAAAAATTGGAGAAATTTTGTTATTACAAAGACATTAGGAATCTAAAGGCCTGTTATCTTTTTTTTTCTCCCATTTAGTTCTTTTTTAGTTTCAAACACAAAGAGAGGAGAGAGGAAAGAGGGGAGAGACAATGAAGCAAGTCCATAGTGCAACGGAATGGTAAGATCATATAAGAATTACCAAAGAAAACCTCCTAGTTTGCGTCAATCATATGTGAGATATGTGATAACACTTTTTTACATAGGCTCAATTGCAAATTGTTTCTTCATATGAATTTTCTTTGTTGCATGACTATAATGCAGTGTTGTCAATTAATTATGTTCTCATACCTATAAATAAACTGCAAAATTCAGTTAATGTGTCCCAACATGTCGTTAGTCATTCTTAGAAAAATAATGTGTTGATATTGTGTGTACCCCGTTTTAGTGTCCATGATTATTAGTTCAAAGTAAAGATGGTCAGGTGGCATTGGTAGGAATGAAATCTAGGTGATTAACTAGTTCCCCGTAACAAAACCAAAGTAAATAAGAAGGTAACATAAAACAATCAGGACACCTGTCATGACTCTCACCAGACTTTCTTGAAAACTAAACAACTGTTGGTTGCTTAAAGCACATTTACTTCAAAGTTAAGGCACATATAACTTCAGAGATTAAGCCACATTTGCTTAAGAAACATCTCCTGATTAGGGTGGTGCAGAGAGAGGAAATGAGAGAGCTATGGAGTTCAGTTGCTATTATTGATGGTAATTATTGGTCAATATGATATCTATTGGTCTCGAGGCCCTCAACATTGATATTTCATAATATTGTCATATATCGACCAATATTCAAAAACATCGGAACTTACACTTTTCTGAAATTTTTTTCATTCAATATATTCGATATCAATATATATTATCCGATATAACCAATATTGATATAATCGTAATCGATACCGATACTATAATACCCCAATATTTCAAGTTAGATGTTTTATATTGAAATTAGTAAAAGTCATTAATTGTGGAATCAAATTATGCAGATGAAAAACTAACATTATGTAGTCAAGCCTAGACTAATTTTTTGGAAGACATGGACGTACTATAATTGTGTAATCTTTTGAACATCGAATTGGTAATTTGAACTCAACTAACTTATTACCGGCGTTTGATTATCGGTAAGCAAAATTTTCTTGGTTATATTTATTATATTTCGGTGTGACTGGATGCAATAATTAAATTATTAGATACTAAAAGTTTGGTGAGTCCTTTGGATTAAATCATACCACAACAAAATTTAAATTAAACCTAGAACCAATCTCCTTCCCATCAGCCGCCCAAACCATCTTCAACATTCTCTCCCCATTTTTCCTGCCAGAATTTATTTTTCATAACAAACTTCCCCTCAAATTTTCTCCCCAGAAATCCTATTTAAATAGTGTCCATTTCATCAGCTAGGCATCCATTTCGGTTCAGCAAATAGGAAAGAGAGAGGGGAGAGCCCGGGAGAGAATCATTTAATTGGATAAAGAAGGAAGAAGAGAGAAGAGAGAGAGAGATGGGTCAAAGCACAGGTGAAGATTTCCTTGGGGCTACTGTTGCCGTAGTTCAAGCTGCATGCTGGCACTGCAATTTTCTGCTGCTGCTATCGTCCCTACTGATGAAGCCGTTGCCAAAAAGAATAAACATTAGGCAAGTGACCTTCATCATACTCTCAAGCTTTTGCAAGTGGAATTTCCTAATCCTTCATGATTTCTATCATCTTGCTAGTATAATTTCATCTCCTTGCATATGGGTTCCATGTTTTCATTATCCTAATTTGAACTCCAATGTTTCTGCTTTCCATTATCTTGAACAGAGTCATGTTCCTATTCTTTTCAAGGAAATCAAGTGAAGGCATCCTTTAATTTGATGGTATTTCCTTGAATTTTGTACTGTATTGGTGGTGTGAAATGTTAAAGTATGGATGCTTTTGTGAGTGACCTCTTGGTGCCTTTAAATCCGATGCTACAGTAACATGTCAGGGAAGGAGACAATGAACAATGACAATGAGATATTAAATTAGGTGCCTCTTTAATCATTACAATTTGCTTGAATCCGGTGAGAAATCAGTGGTCAAATGATAAAAGGAAGGAATCCTTTCAAATGTGTTTGGGTCATTTTCATGATTGGCACATTCCGTGACAATATTTAATATTACATCGATGTTGGGTTATAAATTGTCAAAGTGTTGCATCAACATTCATCCGTTGCTGTCCGTTCCGACTTCCATGAATGCCACGCTTGCCATGTACTCTCCGGCCGCTCAAGCCCAAAATCCCAAAGCCCCACGCTCTCCGTGCACTCTATACCTGCTCGACCCCAAAAACCCGAAACATTGCGCTCACTGTGCGCTCACCATGCGCTCGAGTGCAAAATCCAGAAAAGGTCCACTCGCTGCTCGCCGCCTCCGCGCTTGAGCACATGTAGGGTTTCTCTGGAACCCTCCGTGCACCCGCCGCGCGCTTGAGCACCGCGGCATCGGGCTACTTTTTGAATGTATTTTTTTGCGCCATCTATAAATACTTGTCTTACAATTTTGAAACTCTAGGACTCTTAGCAGATCAATTTCGTGCCCCACTTGAGAAGAATATTGTTCATACTCCATTGATCTTGCTTCTATTGAGAAAACCAAAAGCTATAACTTTGAGTTTCATGTTCTAACTAGTTTTCTCTACATTTTCTCCTTACCATTTAAACACTTCTATCCTTCTACCTTCGTTAGAGACGTCGGTACGTTGAAGAAGGAGACCCGATCGTGTTTGGCAATTCAAGTGGCTCAAGAGGGAAGATTAACGTGAAGATTAACGTGAAGATCGGAAGGTGTCCGGTTTCGTTGTCGCGGGCAAATCCAAGGAGTTCATTGGTAGGGATTACAAGACGAAAGTAAGTCGGCTAGGTTAGCACGTCGTTACCACCCGATCTATAAGTTGATTTTCATAGTGCATTGCTTCCCTGGCCGTTGAAGCTCGGAGGGTTTTTCTCGATTATCGTGGGTATCGAATTTTTCCTTCGGCACCAAAAATCATGTCTTATTATTATTATTTATACTCGTATATATTTTGCATGCTTGTTAGTATTATTGACATCTAGAAATAAATATTCTTTACGTGTATTGAATATTTAATTTTTACTACTTCCGCTATTTTTACCGGGGTCGAAACTTGATTGTGCACTTTAGAACAAAAAGTTATTTTTCAATTAATATCAAAGACTCACCCCGATCCACGACCCTGTTCTAGATGTATACGAGTAGATCGCTCTCCGTACCTCTCTTATTTGATGGGAACAACTATACCTATTGGAAGGTCCGGATGGGAGCATTCCTCAAATCACTAGATGAGCGTGTATGGGCTAATACCCAACTTGGGTGGACTCCACCCAAGAGTGGTGATGCACCAAAAGTTCTGTCCTTGTGGTCAAAAGAAGAACTTGATACTTGTAACTGGAATAGTAAGGGGTTACATGCTATTTTTATGGATGTAGCTCCCGATTAGTTTAAACGGATTTAAATGTCCGAAATTTCTAAAGATGTGTGGGACATTCTTGAAATCACTCATGAAGGTACTAACTTGGTTAAAAATTCAAAATTAAAAATGCTCACCACTAGATTCGAAGAAATACGAATGAAAGATGACGAGAAATTTGATGAATTCTATACCCAATTAAATGATATTGTAAATTCCACGTTTAATTTAGGAAAACGAATCCCTGAAAATAGAATTGTTAGAAAAGTTCTACGATATTTTCCTGAACGATTTAGACAAAAAGTTACTGCGATTGAAGAAAATAAAGATTTAGACAAATTAAAAATCGAAGAACTTGTAGAGTCCCTTCAAACTTATGAGCACACATTATCACAATCAAGAAAGAATAAATTAATTGCTCTAAAATCAAGTAGGGAACAGAGAAACCGAGATTCCGATGAAAAATCATGTAGCGATGACGATTTTTCCTTATTTGTTAAGAATTTTAAAAAGTTTTTGAAGAAAAATAAATCTTCATCAAACAAACTTGATGTAGATTTAAAACGTTCACCTAAATTTAAGAAGAAAGACCGACGTAAACTCAAGGATTTCAAATCAAAAAATACTCAAGGAGTTTAATGCCATGAGTGTAAAGGATTTGGCCACTATCGGACTGAATGCCCAAACCTTAAACGCCAACAATGTCAAGTTTTTAAAACTAATGTGACCTTAAGCAATGACGAAGAAGAAGGGGGTGAAAAATGTTCTGAAGATGGCCCTGTCAAGTATATGGCTTTTATGATCTCAATGTATGGCGATTAAGTAGAAAACTTTAATCAATCTGATGACTCTAAGGATGAGTCAATAGCTAAATTTGATGGACTTCAAGAAGTATATGATAAACTGTTTTGGGAATGCTTAAAAATAAAGAAACTAAATAGAACCTTAAACAGTAGGGTCATAGATTTGGAAAAAGAAAAATTAGCTCAACAATTCGAGTTAGATGCTCAAATTCAAGAAATTGAGAATCAGAAAATCTCATTTACTAAACAAACCATAATTCTAGAATCTGAACTTGAAGCTACTAGAAATGATTTGAAACAATTCTTAAATGGGTCCAAAAAATAAGATCATATGCTCAGGTTAGAAAAAATTGGTGGAAATAAACAGGGTTTGGGATATGTTGAGAATATTTCCCAAAATGGCATGAAACCTAAAACCATTTTTATTCCCGCCACAAAAATTCCACACCAAAACGCTAAAACATCCAAAATCACTAAGGAACCGTCTCGACGTTTAGATAATAGATTTAACTCGCATCATTTGGCCAATCCATATAACCTAAAAGACACGAACAAACCCACAAAGTCTCTGCCAGCTTATCATGCTTGTGGAAAGATTGGCCACATTCATTCCCATTGCTACACCATGAACTTTCCATACAACCAAAGACAAGAGCTAAAAATGAATACACTTGTTGATCACATTCAGACATTAAACGAACAAGTAAGACGATTGAATGAGAAAGTGAATTCAGTGAGACAAGTATGGGTCGAGAAAAGTGAGCTTTATTACCCCTTGGCCATTCGTGACAAAAATGGGGAGACCTGATTCACTTTGATAGGGGGAGATTAGGGGAGACGTGATTATTTATGTTAGGGGGAGCCTTGTCATTTTTGCGAGGGGGAGTGCTTCTTAGATTTCAGTACTGCTTGCATTTCATTCCTTTTACTACTACATATTGGTTTCCTACTTCTATTGTTATCATTTTATATTATGCATTTGTGGTGCTAACCCTATTTAACCAGGCAACTCAGTTACAGTATTGACGCGGCAGTCACAATATCAACACAGCAGTGCTAGTGTAGATTTATACATTTTCGTATTGTATCATTTATATTTCTCGCTAGGTTTAGTTTTTTATGTATACGGGTTCTATCTCGGTGATGTCTGAACCCATACTTCTCTTATATTTATTTTATTTTTTTATGGGTTTTGTTACGGAATTGCCAAAGGGGGAGATTGTTAGGGTCATTTTTATGATTGGTACATTCTGTGACAATATATAATATTACATCAATGTCGGGTTGTGAATTGTTGAAGTGTTGTATCAACATTCATCTGTTGTGTCCGTTCTGACTTCCACGGATGCCGCGCCTGCCGTGTGCTTTCCAGCCCTCGAGCCCAAAATCCCGAAGCCTTGCGCTCTCCGTGTGCTCTCTATCTGCTCGACCCCAAAAACTCGAAACATTGCGCTTGCTGTGCGCTCGAGTGCAAAATCCAGAAAGGGCCCGCTTGCTGCTCGCCGCCTCCCCGCTCGAGCACATATAGGATTTCTCTGGAACCCTCCGTGCGCCCGCCACGCGCTCGAGCACCGCGGCAACGGGCCACTTTTTGAATGCATTTTTTTGCGCCCTCTATAAATACTTGTCTTATAATTTTGAAACCCTAGGACTCTTAGCAGATCAATTTCGTGCCCCACTTGAGAAGAATATTGTTCATACTCTATTGATTTAGCTTCTTTTGAGAAAACCAAAAGCTACAACTTTGAGCTTCATGTTCTAACTAGTTTTCTCTACATTTTCTCCTTACCATTTAAATACTTCCATCCTTCTACCTTCGTTGAAGACGTCGGTACGTTGAAGAAGAAAACCCGATCGTGTTCGACAATTCAAGTAGCTCAAGAGGGAAGATTGACGTAAACACCGGAAGGTATCCGATTCCGTTGCCGCGGACAAATCCAAGGAGTTCCTTCGTAGGGATCATAAGACGGGAGTAAGTCGGCTAGGTTAGCGCGTCGTTACCACCCGGTCTGTAAGTTGATTTTCATAGTACATTGTTTCCCTGGCCGTTGAAGCCCGGAGGGTTTTTCTCGATTATCGTGGGTATCGAGTTTTCCCTTCATCACAAAAAATCGTGTCTTTTTATTATTATTTATACTCGTTTATATCTTGCATACTTGTTAGTATTATTGACATTTAGAAATAAATATTATTTACGTGTATTGAATATTTAATTTTTACTACTTCCGCTATTTTTACCGGGGTTGAAACTTGATTGTACACTTTAGGACAAAAAGTCCTCTTTCAAAATGGAAACCGTTTCATGCCCAGTACAAAATTAGATGAACAGCATCAGGTGGGTGGAGAAGAAGATGACAGGTATCAGTCGGTAAAAAAAAAGAAGAAGAAGAAGAATTTGGGTGATATTTTTTCCAGCATTGGAATTCCGATAACTTATGCTTTGCATGTAATTTTTTTTTTTTCAGTTAATGATTTGATGGGAAATTTGAGCATATAAAATTACCTCAGCTTAAAGTCAGAGTGACCGGCAGAATTGATGTTCCTCAAGTTCATAAGCAGTAAATTCGTGGCCGCTGTTTCTATCATGAAGCAGTTTAACCGAAGTAAAATGTTGGGGTAAAATTGTAGGCCATTAATTAAGATTCAATAAATATAGGATATTGTAATACCTCATAGATGAAGTGAAGTATACCAATCTCTCGGTTTCGACCTCACTGTAATCAACAACGTGATGTTCTTATGCAGATAATATTCAGTTTTGCAATCTTTGTTATTCTTCATGAATCAGTTTAAGGATAGAATATTTTTTTAATATGGCAGCTTATTTAATTAAGATTTAAGGTGTGTTGCTGTAATGTCTTATTATTGGATTATAATTATAAATATCTCAATTTCATTGAGCGGATGATTTAATGCCTTGGGCAGCGCTAGATCGGCACTCGAACTGGAGATGGATATCTAGACAATACTAGTATTTTGTTCAATAGTGATAAAATAAAATATATTTTATCTTTTTATAACCTTAGACGAAAGGTTAGTAAAATGGTAAGTTCAGCAATAATTGGGTACAATCCTACAAGTAAGTGTCTGAGGCGACATACGAGCAAATGCTTGAACGTCAAAGGACCCGATTAAGTTTTAGTCTAGTGTTGGACTTGATGTCTAGATAACATCGTATTATGAATCGTAAGGTGTAGTCGGTGTAGTGGGATGCTAGGAGTCAAATACTTAGTGTATCAATGAATCTTCCTTATTCTTCTCGATGACAACTTCTTTGTACTAGCTTTGATCGCGTGAGTATGATTCTTATCAGTATCGAGTGACATTTCAATTATTACATATTACAAAGTTCCTTTACGTTATACTCGATTGTATGAGTATATTATTAGTTTCTTACGATTAAAATAAAAGAGATCATATGAAAACATTACGGTTATAATGAATATAAAACCTGCGGAACCTTAGTGTGGTAAATAGTCTATGATATTGATTTCCGCATCATTGTGGTGATAAGATATATTATTTAGCGTGGAGGGATACTTATAATCATATAATTATCATATGATATAGTATCGAGGGATATTACTGTGTGAGATACTGAGATTGACATGTTGGAGTGATTTCTGTACCCTTAGTTGGTAGAGGAAATCTGGTTATTGATATTCCTATACCCTTTGTGGGCAAAGGGAATTCGGGAGTGGTTATCCTCGTATGCTTTGTGGGCGGGGAGAATGCGCACTGGTGAGATATTTGTAATTTGTATGATAGAGTCTCGGTAGGCCATAAATTTAATCGTATGTCAAACTTGTGAGTATCGATTACTTCGTAGTACATATCTAGCTGACCGGGGTTAGTATACACAACCTTTGGTTTATGGTAGAATAAGATCTAGGAGATTTTGGTGATATCTCGTTATTGTTGATACCTCTTATGTTTGGAATACAGTAAAATCTATGAATTGTATTTAGTTGAATCTATGGGTTGAATTTGGTGAGATTTAGATTCTATGAAATCCATAATACTTTATTGTTATTTAGATTTGAAGTACTCAGGTTATTTATGCTGATATTCAAACCAAAGAAATTCCTATCTTTCTCGTTATATTAAACTCTGAGAAATCGCCACCTCTGATTGATGAGATTTTGATTTTTAGAATCCTTTTATCATTATGGTATGTAGATCCGATGGGACATATTTTTGTTATTATTTTTGAGTCATAAATACAACAAGTTGTATAGTCTTGGATAGAGGTTATTGTTAAGTTTTATATTATTGTTATTGTTTTTGAATATCTTGATATTGTTTGTTTGGGATAATTATTAATTATTATATATTGTTAATTATTATCACTTGTTTGGTATTTGGCTTACTTTTATATTTTATTGGTATCATATTCGAGTTGAGTATGGNTGGCTTAGACCTGGTGATTAGAGTTTAGGTCATCACAGATACCAACACTGATATTTTCATTCCTGACTGCAATCATTCTTTATCTATGTTTTAAATTTCATTTTTTTTTCTTTTACTTATACATTAAGTGGTGTCCAGCCGTTTATCCAACTTTGTTCTTCTTCCTCTCATTTGTTGAAGCAATTCAGAGGATTATCACTTTTTTCTACCCGTTGAGAGATGAAAACTATGACCACATTTTTGGAGTGACTAATATATGATGCAAACACAAAATATTCATATGAAATTAAAACTTCCATATTCTGCCCGTGGGATGACCTTGTTCAACTTATCTGCGTAGATGATAGCATAATTTTACCAAAAACCATCCATTTAAGAAAGAGGGGACAACTTATCTGCCCATGGAAAGGAATTCAGATATCATACCATGAAAGGACTAACATGTAGTGCTTTTGCCACCAAATCAGAGTTAGGATTGAAAATGAACGAGACTCTTTCACCCCAAGGTGTATTTGTTACCTGGAAGCAGAAACTACCAAATCTGTCACAATATGCTGAAGAGTTCTAACAAAAGGTACGTTATTTCCCTATTTAATAATATTATAAGATTAAGACTTCAAAAAAGATGCACATGAATGGTAAATGATATGCATGAGCTACATCAAACTCTCTCCCACAAATTTCTTGAATTCTAATTTTCAATAAACTGAATGTCATCTCTAAGGTGGCATAATGATGAGAGACATATCCCATGCGACAAAATTACCAAGGAAATCCTGAATGAGGGTACAAGCACACAGTGAGGACATAAAATTCTTATTTGCATGATACGTGTGACGGTAAAGTTGCTCAAATGTTGCATGAAGGTCACAGACTTTTATTTACATAAACAACCTTTCTGGAATATAAGTTTATAAGGTTACATACAACAGACTTTTCCTAGATCCCACAATTTGAGAACCTTCTTTTCTAAGCATCCTATTTTTATGATATAGACTTCCTCTAAGACTAAGGCAGATATGGAGGCCTCATACACTACGCCTCCTTTTTATGGTATTACACACAGAAGACTCTCTCTACAAAGTCGAACTGATATTTGGCACACTGTCCTGTTTATTGGACCACCTCAAAAATGACCAAAAGCTTAAAATGCAACAGCAAATAGACCATAAAATGCCCAAGACATACATCAAAACCTTGATTTCGAAATATGACCGAAGAACAAGGTCTTTTATTTAGGAACACACTTCGTTGAATGGGCAGTATTCAGTGTGCCTTCACAGATTTTGACAAATTATGTAGAACTGCTACCGAACAACCGGTCCAAGGGATAATTGATCAGATGCTTTGAATTTTCAAGGTGCATTGACACTTCAAAGGTAAAAGGAAGGTACCAAATTTGCTCATGCCAATAGGCACAGGTCTTTTTTCTATAGAAGCATACAAAAGCAATATAAATGGGTGAACAGAAACATGCTATGGGGAGTGGGTATATACTTATGCTCAGTGGCAAAATTAAAGTGGACTGAACCAATAGGGAAACAGAAACAGGACCTTAATGGAACACTAAGTTGTCCATGTGAAGAGAAACCACCCTTTTAGCCAATCATTAGATCCAGGCACATGTGAAAAATAAATAGCCTGGAGATGAAATAAATTGCTAATCGTGGAATATTATTAAACTTTTGTGAAAACTATCAACGATGATACCCAAAGACTTGGGAAGGGGCATATAAATTCAACTTTTCATTCTTAAGTAGATACACAAGCTTCAAATCCCACTGACTAGAGTGAGCTAAATGAATCCCGCAATTCTGTTTTGTTTGGCATAAAATCTTCAAAAAGAACCTTTCTTATCACCTCACTCAATATTTCCTAAACATGCCTCTTCCCTTTTGTTTGCCTTCAACATCAAACAAACCACCTTTTATCACTATTATGTTGGCCTGCATGCATCTAAGAGGTCCAAACCTTCTAGAATATCCTTCCTGTTATCTTTTCTAGGTGCAAATTCTAATTGACTTAAAAATGTTAACCTGTGATCTGATATTATAGATTTCATCGCTCATCTATCACAACATTCTCATCTCGCAACATATATTTTTGTGTGTATATTCTTTCTTAATTGTCCAGTATTCTTATCCATAAAGCATCTTGATTTAATAGCAGTATTCTAAATTTTGATTTTAATCTTCATTTTGAGGTGGGTAATTTAATAGCAGGCTGTGATGTTCAATTTATAACCAATTTAAACTTAACAACACTTTTCACCAACAACAGGTACCGTGTAACTCACCTCAGCAATGCACTTCTTCAAATGGCTACTAGAGTCTTCAAGATTGTAGCAATAATATACACTCAATGGATTTTGCTGATATCCCACACTAGCAGGTATTGTCAAGAGGAAGCTGCACAAACATGCAAAATGCTATGAAAAAAACTCAAAATACAAGATCCTTAAGAATATAAGTCAAATAAACCTACAATGAACTGAAAACTTTGACATTTATGTTGAAGCAAGTTCAACAAAGACAGCCCTGTATTTGATGCGCAACCAATAATTATTTTAGAGATACGCCCTCTTTGAGTTCTAATAATCAGGAGGAGGAAAAAACACCCCATTTGGCCAAGATTCCTGGGTTTTACATTCTAAGATTACAAACAAATCAGATGAGTGAGAGTAACTCCTTTTACCACCTGTGTTCCAGATGGAACTCCACTATCTAAATCCACAAGGAAAATGTTACTTGTTATATCCACATTTTTTTTCCCAGCATGAATTTGCAGCCCTGAAATTAAAGCAAGGGAATTTGATTTTTTTTTTCCCTTGGTTCTCCATTGATGACTATTATAAGAAGGTAAGACCCTCTAATTCTATAAGACTGAATGGCCGCTTAACACGCAAGGATCCAGCAATGTAATGGGTTTCAGAGGGCATTGTAAACTTTAGTTGTCACAATTGATATATCATACCATTCCTCCAAACTTCACCTCACCTCCTAATCTATTCAATTCTGATCCAAAAGCCCTAGTTTGTGCCTCCTCATACATCATAAAAAGCGTTTTACCTAAATGATGTTGATGTGTACTAATCCTTCCATTATTATCAGTTTCTAGGATGATCAGATATTGGCAACATCACCAATTACAATGGAAAGAGGCCTACAGTCTATACTCAAGAAATCAATCTTTTCAACACGATTATGAAATTATCATCCACACACCAAAACGAAGGAGTCTAGAGTCTATAAAAAGAACGATGATCATTAATTCGCATTCACAGATACTGAAAATATTGACGAAACATTTTCTTTAAAGAAACAGAGGAAGAAATTATCAGTTTCTAGGATTGATCAGACGTCGGTAATATCACAATTATTTTAGTCGAAAAAGTCTAACAATCTATGCTCAAGAAATCAATCTTTTCAACACGATTATGAAATTATCATCCACACACCAAAACGAAGGAATCTAGACTCTACGAAAAGAACGATGATCTTTAAAACGCATTCACATACAAGACTTAGATAACCAATAATAACGCATATACGGCTAACTTCTCTATAGAAAACAAGCGAAGAGAAGCCGACATCAGAAAATTACACAGGTCCAGTGGTTTCAGCGATTCTTCGAGCTTCAGTGGCGGATAGATGGTTCGGAGGCGCGTGAGGCGCGCGGTCTAGGTCAATGAGCGCGTACCGAACTCGATAGCTAAAAGAGTGATGAATTGGACGCCGGCGTTCGTGCCAGACAATGCCTTCATAGAGAGTGACTGACTCGGAGGAAGAAGAAGAGGCAGCAGCCAACGGAGAGTGTCGGTGTAGAAAAATTCGGAAGAGGAGGAGGAACGAAAGAGAGAACGAAACGACGGAACTGAAGAAAACACAGCATAGAAGATAAAATAACTCCATGGAGATCTGTTTTTGACACGAGAGTCGATCGTTTATGGTAGGAATCACTGCTTTCTAGTTTTATCCGTGGAACTCCTGTTTATATGAACTTTTTGTATATTTATATAAATTATAAGAAT
>JAODPA010073824.1:0-63972 GCA_025585075.1 Nepenthes mirabilis
GTTAAAGAAGTTAAAAGAGATATGTACACCAATTTTTTTGTAATTTTTTTAAATATTAGATTTTGATAGGTACGATAGTTCATATACTGGCCCAAAACTTAGTGCACAAAAAGAAAAAAAGTCCAAGTGGCAGAGGCCCATCAAAAGACACTTTGAGCAGATGAACCAAAAAGTACAGTGGTTGATTGAAAAGGCATAACCCAACCCATCCAGCAATAAATGGGATTTAACAAATAATTAATGGGCTGTTACAAAAGGTTACTATGCCAATCCAATGGTTAGAAACCGTAACAGCCAGTCGATAAATGTAACCAGTGGTTACACAAGTAACTTTTCTCATAATTATAAAGGCATAATGCCCGTACATTGAATCATGGGCCGCTAATTGAACGACATTCCTTATTATAAACACAATATCACCCTCGTAGAAAAGAGGAGACAAATAGAAATTCACACAAATGGTCAGACAAGCAAGCAAGTCTAAACACTTTTAAAGTCATTTTGCTATATGAGTGTACTCTTTTAAAGCCACCCTACCTATTACAAGTGTAACTCCTCAAAAGCCGCTCATCCTTGTGGGCATATTCTACGGAGCACAATTCTCCTTCAAACACTTGATCCTCATTTACTCGCATTCTACACATTTTTTCCTCCTATCTTTCTCAACCAATTGGAAAAATTACTGATTTGAGCGTTGGAGGATATATCGGGGAACGAATCCCATATTTTTCTTATTTCTTATTTGTTTGTTATGGTGTACAGGATCCATATTCAGAGTAATAAAGATCGGATCAATTTTTGATTGAACACCCAAGTAAGGCGGCTATCTAATTCGTTCAATAATTCGGATTTAGAGATGCATCATTGGCACTATTTGTGAAAATGATGAAAAGTTTAACCACAACAATCGAAGAAAGTAGACATGGTCAACACCAAGACTCAAGAAATGTACCATTAAGAGATGTCATCTCACATGGTGACGACCCAACAATGGGTAGACATGGAGACGACCGTTCGGCTATAAACATGGAAACACTGGCTATTAGGGTGGACACGATGTCAAAACTGCTCTAGACCATATGTACCCGTTTGGAGGGACAACCGTTGAGGGCTCCTTCCTCCAACTCTCATATTTCAGTATCCAAAAGAAGAAATTGGAGCAAGAGGCAGTTTGGCAGGGAAATGATCCAATGGCCTATGACCTCGTGGCCCATAAGGCTAAGAGCAACGGGGCCCAGACATGGCTGGAAGGCCATCTTAGTTTTGGAGCACGAAATGAAAGCCTAAAGCGGTAAAATCCACACTATTCCGAAGACGACTGAAGGCCTTCAGCATGAAAAGAAGCTTCTTGTAGCACCCTGTCGATGAGGGGTCGTAGCCGGCTGATCTAACATGTCTCATCGAACTACTTAGAGTTGAGGACCTTCTTCAATGTTAAAAAGATTACATCCACCTCCTAAGTAGAGGAGAGAATTCAAAAGATCGAGTAGTGGCTGTTTCGAGAAAACACTGACAGACACTCAGTTAACCTAAACAGGTTACCGTTCACTAGGAAGATTTTGATGCAGCAACTCCCTCATAAATTCAAAATGCCGACCCTAGAGCTCTATTATAGAAGTTTCAATTTGATGAACTATTTGAATTACTTTCACATTCTATTGAAATTTCAGGGCATTGATGATGCGACCATATGTCTCTTCTTCCCTTTGACCCTTAAGAGGGACGCTCGGATATGATTCAATCACAACATTTCAAGAGTTGGCCGATAACTTTCTATCATAGTTTACCTTCGGTCAGAGGAAAGAAAAGTAGCCTTGACACCTTGTTTGTATTCAAGAATGGCCAAATGAAAGTTTGAAGCACTTCTTAGCACGGTTCAATGCAAAGGCCTGAAGGATATCTAAACTAATTAACAAGGTGAAGCTGAACTTCTTTATGGCGACAGTGCAATCAAGTGAATTTTTTAAACATTTGGTCTACCAAGAGCCCAAGACATTTCTTGAGGTAGTGACCATTATTTATGCGTACATCACTGTCGAGGAGGCCAATGAAGTATAGAAGTTAGAACGCATAAACTACCAACCAGGATCAACGAATGGGGAGAAGATAAGCAGAGACAACTCTAACAACCGAGATGTTAGGAAGCAGCTGAGGATAGAATTGGGTGTCCAAAGAGAATTCAGGTCTTTAAATCTGACTCCATTGAATGACACTCAGACGAACATTCTTATATAAATTTGGGATGAGAAGTTCTTAAAATAGCCCGAGCAGCCTATGAACTCAAAAGGAGGAGATCATTCTAAGTACTACCTCTACCATCGATCTCTGAGACACAGCATTGGGATTGTTGGACTCCGTAGAAAGAAATTGAGACCCTCATCTGGAAAAGATACCTCAACAAGTTCTTGAGAAACTCAAGGAAAACCTCCGGGAGAGTAGATGATAACAAGCTGGACCAATAGGAACAGTCGTGCAATCGAGTTGCGGCCAGAGTGGTTAATATAGTGTCCACAAAACCACCCATGACCAATGCTTCAAACCATTCAAAGAAGGCTTCCAACAGCAAGAAGTAGAGGATATGAACAGATGATAACAAGTTCTTGAGATACTCAGGTAAAACCTCCAAGATAGCAGATGATAACAAGCTTGGCCAGCAGGAACAGTCGTGCAATCGAGTTGCGGCCAGAGTGGTTAATAGTATCCACAAGACCACCCAAGACCAATGCTTCAAACCATTCAAAGAAGGCTTCCAACAGCAAGAAGTAGAGGATATGAGTAAGAAATTATATCATTAGTTTTAGTGACAATGATATGACTTATAAAATAACTCCCCATTCTGATCATCATATTGTAGTTGCACTTATTTTAGATGATATACTTGACTACCAATTTAAACAAATTTTTATTGATAATAAAAGTTTAAAAAATTTACTATATCTCAATACCTATTTCAAGCTTGAATTAAAAAAAAACCAAATAAGACTAACCGAGGGATCCCTATATGGACTAGATTATGGACCCGTTTCGATCTAGGGAACCATCTAACTTGAAGGGAAAGATCGGTCCCAAATTACACAATAGTTTTGACCTAAGAATATATTAACAGAAGTAGTACCAAATTAAATATTCAACACACATAAAGAATATTTAAATTTTAGATGATATGAGCAATACGAGCATATAAATAAAAGCAATAAGTAATAATAAGAAAGGGACAATTTTTGGTAACGAAGGAAAAACTCAATAACTACAGCTATCAAGAAAAACTCTCTGGGTTTCAACGGCTAAGGAAGATATGCACTATGAAAATCAACTTACAAACCGGGTGATAACGACGCGCTAATTTAACCGACTTATTCCCGTCTTGTGATCCCTACAAAGGAACTCCTTAGATTTGTCCATGGCAACAGAATCGAACTCCTTCCATCTTTACGTCAATCTTTCCTTTTAAATCACTTGAATTGCCGCATACCATGGAGCCCAGTGTCCACGCCATCAACGTCACCACGAAGTTTCATAGGTAGGAAGAGGTGTAAATGAGAAAGCACGATGTGAATAGAAGACTTTGTCAATGGAGCACAATTGTAGGTGTGAAATTTTCTCAAAAGTAGAGCACAAAAATCATAGGTTTTCAAGAGAAGAGGCACCTCACAAGTTTGCCAGAGTCCCTCGGGTTCAAAACATAAGACCCGAATATATAGAAGTCTCAAAATAGGGTTCAAAAAATAGAGCCATTGGACACAAAAGGGCCGCACGCCTCAAGTGCCCATTGGGCACGCGGTGAGCGCAGGATACGGTTTGGAGAAAACGTGCCCCGGCGCTCAAGCGCCAATTGGGCGCGCATCAAGTACCCCGGTTCTAGAAAATGCACCTCGTTGGCATCTCGGGCGCTCATCGAACACACGGTTCTGGAAAACGTGCCTTGGTGCCCCCTCGAGTGCTCATCGAGTGCTATGCGCCTTGTAGGCGCTTCAGGCTCCAATCGGGCACAGCTCTCGGGAAAGGATGGAACAGAAGATAGGGAGGCGGGAACGCTGAGATATGACGATGATGGCCTTCGGGCATGAAACTAATGAGAATCTTTCAAGCCGATATATTATTGTAGTTACTGAACGCGTCGACAAGAGACTTAATAAATAACCCGACACGATCACGGAATATGCCAACTAAAAATACGCCTAACATAACTGAAGGTCACACTAGGATCATATCTAAAGATAGCATCTCACATGCTCATGTTCCTAGTAGTCGACATGTTCTCGATTTACAATGCTATTTTGGGACAACCATACTTACTCTCATTAGGAGCAGTGATGCCAATCCTACATCTTAAGATGAAATTGATGATAGCATACAGCATCGGAGAGGTTCTCGATGACCAAATCACCAGTCAAACATGATATTTATCTCAGGTCAATCAAGCGATTCCAAATCAGTCAATTGAAGACTTCGATATTTGATATAAAGCTACACTATAGTAAGGATAGTCCGATGAATCATCCAATTAGGTTCCTCCAAATCCCAATGAGCTCAAAAAATGTGTTCAGATTGGAAGCTCACTGTCGGATCACCTGTGTGAACAGTTGATGGCTTTTCTCCAACAAAATGCTGATATATTTGCATGGATAGCCTCCGACATGCCAAGGATTCCGATCAGAGTAATGGTCCACAAGTTAGGCCTCAATTCTAATCACAAACCCATCAAGCAAAATCAAAGAAACCATTCCATCGAGAAATTAATTACTATGAGAGAATAAGTCAAAAAACTACTCGACGCAGGCTTCATAAGGTAAGTCTAATATCCTAACTAACTGTCAAACATAGTACTCGTTAAGAATATCAATGGAAAATGATGTACATTGATTCCATTGATGTGAATAAAACATATCCAAAAGATAATTTTTCGTTACCAAGAATTGACCTGTTGGTAGACTCAATGTTTAGACATGAGCTGTTTAGCTTTGTGGATGTCTATTCTGGCTACAACAAAATCCGAATGAGCCCGATGATAAATATTACACATCTTTCGTGATAGACCAAGGGACGTATTTTTAAAAAATTATACCCTTTGGTCTAAAAAATGTAGAAACCACGTATTAGAGGCTCATAAACAAAATGTTCAAGGTGTAAATCGGTCAAAAATATAGAGATATACATAGACAATATGCTTGTGAAAAGCATAATAACTGATAACCGTAAAGAGGCGTTCAAGGTGCTCTGAGCATATCAAACGAAGTTAAACCCAACGAAGTGTGTATTCAGAGTAACCTTAGGAAAGTTCATTGGCTTTATCATATCTCACCAGGGAATTAAAGTGAACCTTGAGAAAATAAAAGCCGTCATAGATATGAACCCATTTCGATCTGTGAAAGAAGTTCAAAAACTCACTGGGAGACTCGTAGCACTCTCCCGATTCCAAGCGAAGTCAGTAGAGAAATATTTTTCCTTTTTTAAAGCCCTGAGATGAATGAAGGCAAGCAGGTTTCAATGGACTGCCAACTGCTAACAACCTTCCAAGAACTAAAACAATACCTAACAAATTCACCTCTCTTAACCTCTCCAAAAGAAGGTGAAGAATTATTTTTCTACATCACAATATCTAACACAATGCTGAACTCAATCATAATTAGGCAAGAGTCTAAGATATAATGACCTGTTTACTACGTCAATAAAATTCTGACAGACATTGTGACTCATTACTCACACATCAAAATGATTACTCTAGCACTAGTCTACTATGTCAGGAAGTTACGATCGTAATTTCAAGCCCACAGATCATTGTCTTAACAGACCAGCCATTGAAAGGGATTCCTTAGAAATCCAACATGCCTAGACAAAGCCAAGCGCATAAAAAAGACAGTAGGCTGGTACACCATTATGGATGAGAGATAGTACCAATGAGATTATTACATCCCTTATATGCAGTGTCTCATGCCAAAAGAGATTGACTACTTGCTAAGAGAGATACATTTCAGAATCTATGGATTGCATATTGGAGGTAAGAACCTAGTATTCAAAGTCACGTGACAATGCTACTATTGGCCAATGATAAAGAGAGATACTATGGAGTTTGTGAAGAAATGCAAAAACTACCAAATTCACGGCAACATTTCTCATCAGCCGCACATAGAACCGTAGATCCTACAGTCACCATGTTTGTTCGCACAGTGGGGTGCAACATGTTAGGCCCTTTGCCCATCAATCTAGGCAAAGAAAGTTTGTTATAGTCGAAATTAATTACTTCACAAAATGGGTAGAGGCCACCCCATCGGCATGGATAATCGAATAGAACACGACAAAATTCATTCGGCAAAGTATCGTATACAGATTTGGGATTCTTAAGGTTATAGTAACTAACAACGAAACTTAATTTTCTAGCAAGAGATTCACCAAGTATTATACGAGTTTAGAAATCTGGTTGGTTCACAGTTTCGTCGCCTATCTATAAGCGAATGAGCAAGTGCAAGTAAAGAACCAAACCTTGCTATATGGGTTAAAGACAAAGATAGAGGATGTAGGTGGCTCTTTAGCAAAAGAGCTACAATCCGTGCTGTGGTCCTATAGGACGACACAGAGGGAGATTACACGGGATACACCCTTCAGTTCATGTTATGGATCTGCAATGGTCATCCCAGTAGAGATTGGTTTGCTTAACCTGTGAGTCAAAATTTTAACCCATATAGTAATTCCTAATAACTCAGAGAGCATCTCGACTTGTTTGAAGAAGATCAAAATGCAACAAGGCTATACATGACGGCTTATCAATAACAGATTGGTCGGTATTACAACAAAAAGGTCAAAAGTATGCCAATTCGGGGTGGGGGATCTAGTTCTATAGAATATATAGGCAACAGGCAAAACCAATGATAGGAATAAGTTGTTCCCGAATTGGTCTCAACAAGTCTCTGAAACGGTGCGTACAAGTTACGCACCCAAAATGAAAAACTAGTCCCGAGAATACGAAACGCTATCCACCTTAAGAAATACTATCAGTAGACCGTTTCTGAGCACAGTTAAATCTAGTACATGTCATGTGAATTGTGTGTATGATGTAACCATATTTCAATCAACAAAATAATCATTTATTTATTTTGCTGTTCATCTGAATGCTTATATATGATTGCATAAATTCAAAGACCAAAATTGCGCCTAAGTTGGGTGAAAATCTTTACTTGTGAATCAACCTGCTAAAGCATGGTCAAAACCTCAGTCCAAATAACCGAGTGACCCAAAAGAGGTTGAATGCTAAACCTCGGTCTAGACAATCAAGCGAGTCGAATAAGGTCAAAGACAACAACCCAGGGGCTTAAGGATAGAAGTGTAACCCTCTTTAAAGTGGTCTAAACAAAATAAAACCTTAGAGGGCTTTTCAACATACGTGCGACAATATCCTTTCGTAGGAAAAAGCACCATCAGTTAACAATGGTTGATACACTAGTGCCCAAAGCACAAGTACAACAACTCCCTCTTATAGGGGAGAAAACTGTTAGCAAACGCGGATGATGGTCAAGGCTCCGTCAAAACCTGGTGACTATGGCAACTAAACCTAGTCGACTATAAAGAGGCTTTCCTAGTGTTAGGACATCTTCTCACAGGAATGAGCACAATAGGACAAATACATTCAACCAAACTTGACGAAAATAGCAACAACGCTTAATTGGCAAATAATAACAAATGTTGGATAGAGATTCAACATAAATGAAAAGATATCTGTGATAATGATCTAAACAATCTAACTGATTTATTAATGAATCAATATATACAACAAGGAGTGCCCATCAAGAGGATTACAAGATACTACGTAATACCTACACTCTAACATATTGACTATCCTAAGGGTGGGAGCCCTCATTGAACATGTTGAAGGATCCCCACTTGTCTCCGAGAAATTAACCAAATTAGAAGGGTGAAGAGCTCCAACATTTCTCAGATTGAAGAAACCAAGAGGAAAATCGAGAGAAGCCAAAGATACAATCCATTAGTAGTGATGAATGCTGTCCTAGAATCTATCATATTGTGCAAGACCAACTTCCTTTGGATGGAGACAAGTCCTCAACTCTCCTTCGAGTTGAGCGCACTTACTTCAAAGATTAGCAAGCTATTGCTCAACCTGCTGGAGTTTTTCCTCGAGGATAGCAACTCAATCTAGAGCAATGGAACGGTCAATCAAGAACAACAATGAAGAATATAACTATAGAATGAAGGGTTCTATAGCCAGTACCTCAAGGAGATGGACCTTCCAGGTAAGATGAATTGAGAGAGTCCTTGATTCTAGAAATGGATGGAGGTCTTCAACATGATAGAGGCAACACATGGTGATGGAGGGGCACCACAAAGCAAGGAGGAGAAGGAGAAATGGCTAAAGCCTCTGGGAACCCAGGTGCTGAACCCTCAAAGCTAGGCACCTTCTCTGTAGCCATGATCCCTAGATTGTTACCAATTATTTTCTCAATCACCTAATTGTCATTAGCACCCTGCTCGATAAAAACATCAGGAGGAGTGGAGACAGATGCATCAAGTGATGAGGCAACCAAAATTAGAACCCCGTACTCAACCACTGTTGGGGTGTCGATTGGTTCATTAGATCCGTTGGCCACATGGTCATTTATTCTTGAAGAAGAAGGCATTGGGGGTTTACCGCTCTCAATAAGTTCAGTCGTCTCCTCAAAAGTAAGACGAACCGGAGAAGAATGAGTGAAGCCCGACCTCTGTGATGACTCTCCAACTTGTTCTGAAATCATCACTACATAAGTCTCATCCACAATTCGCTCATAATCAGTTGAGGAAGAAAAGCAAGGAACTATCCCACCAGCCGCCCTTTCAGGAGAGTTTCGAATAAACAGCTCTCCCAGATTCCTCTTGGGCCAACAAAATGGCATAGCGGTAACATCATTCCCTTCGGTTTTGACCTCCCATTGAACATCGGTGAATTCCAATTGGGTAAGTCAAGTACCCGTATGGATCAGAGTTATGGTGTTCTCCTCAATGAGCTCAATTAGTAGCCGAGACATCTAATTTTCTCTCTTTGAGAGATTCCCGGAATAGATGCCATTAACTCTGCTCTACTTATTATAAAGGGCCCAATCAGAAAGAACTGTCAAATAAAAAATTGATTCTCCCAACCCATTATTGAATTTGGGTTTCCCCCACTTATTTTATATTTCTTATAAGGGGGGTGAAGGAAATCCAATCTGTATCCTAGTTGAATCGGAAGATCACTTTTATGGCCCATGAGTCCAAGAGAAGCTTCTCGTACTGAAAGAGAACACATAAAGAAATCAAATATTGAACAGTATTGGGGCAAAGGCGTGCCATTGGAATCTCCAGAGCTTTAGAATCTTATATAACTCTTTTGCAAATGGGATACGAATGCCTCCCTCCAGATGGGCCTCCTAAACAGTAATGAATCCGAGACGAGGAATGCAAGACCTATCTTTATCCTTGGGCATTATGTAGAGAATTCCAACCGGAATATTGTACTTCTTGTACATAGCATGTATATCATTACAAGTGATGATGGATTGGATCGTAGCAATGCCCTGCAAAGTTACTTGAGAAGCCATGAAAGCAAAAGGAGAAAAGAGAACGTTAAGGCAAAGCAATTCGAAAATGAAAAAAGTATAAAAATGGTATAGGACCAAAGTTTAAATAGCTAAAGCATTGGCCCAAAAATGGTATCATTTAAGGGTATCGAAGAGGCATGTCCCCATAATGGCTGAGGCACATGCCCACATTGGAGAGTGCTACGGTGTATCAGTTTTGCTATGCCAATAATGATGGCCTGACGCTACGCCTCCCTGCCCAATAGGTAAATAACTAGTAGCTCTTACGCCCAAATTTGCAATTTTTCACTATAGCGCAGTTTATGATACCCTAACACTTTACTTTCGAAGATGGCAGACTAACAAAATGTGACTTTGATGTACTTGATACTAATTCATTTAATTCACAAATGCTCATCCAAGCATTCAGAATAAATTATTATAAGTCAAATTATCAAAAGACCGAATCGTCAGTGGTTCGAGTTGTCAGTTTGTCAGAAATCATGCGACGACAAAAAAATGACATCCAAGCCTTCAACTATTTGAAGCATACAAGAATGTTAGAGCCATGTTATAAAAATAAAGTTTGAGAAGTTCTATTTATTAATTCATTTTACAACGTATAAACTTATAACAGTAAAAGTACACCTCGAAAGAAAATGAATAATATAGGTAGTGACGATCTAATTACAGTAGTCCAACCGATCTTGAAACAGATAAAAATATAAGAAAAGCTCTCACCCATTAAACAATAGCAGTTTTACTCACTAAACTGCCCATTTCGGACAGGAAAGAGCAGAAAAGTACTTTATTGAGAAATGGTAGTAACCCCTTTCGAAACCACGCCATTTCCTTAACAGGGAGGTAAAAAAAAATCTCTCCCCAGTCAGAGTCAGGAGTAGTCTTCTTAAGAACTGTAGCAGAGTGAACCGCCCAACTTAGATGGAGAGAGGAAGAAACCTTCCCCTAGGCACCTCCTCTTCAAAACAACATCAGAGAGGACCATTGGACATGGACGGGGAGAGGAAAAAATGCCCTCAAAAACCCAAGAGTTTACTACATCAATGAAGGTTAGGTTTTGAAACGGGTGTAAAAGAGAAAAATCACAGTAGATTCTCACATAAAAGAGGATAACCAAGGCATACTTCAAGTGCATTTGTAAAGTTTGAGTTTTTATAACTTATATTAATGGTTATTAATTTGGTTAATATTATTAAAATTGAGATCAAAGGATATGAAAAATAAGGTTAAAAATGAAAAAAATTACAAACCAGACACATTGTGCACCTAGCCCTGGGCAGGCATCACTGTGCCTGCCTAGCGCGTTCTAGGCACCTAAGGTGCCGGAGGTAGTGTCGAGCATGCTTGATGCGCGCCCGAGCGCCATAGTAGCCGCCAATTCCAATATCGGGTGCGCCTATTGGGTGCTCGAGCACTCTAACAAGCGCTGAAAACAGAATGTACTGCGCCGACCCTACACCCAAGTAGCACTCGAGCACGGGTCTATTATAAAATTGGCCGAGGATTAGCTCTGCCGCATTTTCAAGCAGTGGAACAGTTTGTAGAGAGAGAAAATAGACAGAGAAGGGCCAAAGGAGAGCAGAGAAGAGAGAGGAAAGGAAGAAAGCTTCAAGGTAACTCAATTCAGAATATTTGGTGTAAGAATTTTGGAATATCAGGCTGAGGCAAGTGCACCCTAAGCAGTTTCTTTCACTTGTTTATTCTTATCTTTATCTTCAAGTGTTATTCTTTTAATACTTGATCGCTGTTGGGGCATTGCTACTGATTTCACCTTGTTTGGGTGTCCCTTTTTGCTGGTGGAGTGTAGTATGCTGCAAATTTTGCTGCTGAATTTTGCTGATGAACAGCAGCTCCTGAAGTTGGCGGTGCTGTGAAGTCTTGCTGCTGGTGCCCCCTCTGACGGGCTGTGAAGTTTGGAGTCTTTTGCTCCATTTCCATCCTATTGGTTTGGGTTGTAAAATCTGCATGGGAGGGCTGATAGATACTGCTAATATAGCCTCTTGAGTTCCTATCCATGATGCTGAATCTGATGCTGTAACTGCCTCTGCCATTGCAAAGGATCATTGCTGCTGTCGTGAGCTGCTGCTGGGCGAAAGGAAGCTTGCAATTTTCCTATGCCCTTCCACGAACCCGAGGTCCTGGATGTGCTGCCAGCATATGTAGCTGATCCCGTGTTGCTCCCTGTTGTTCACTTCCTGAATGTGGTGAGTGGCCGGGCTGCTGATTTGGTGGAGCGCCTATCCATCCGGTTTAGAAGACCTGTTGGGCTTCTTTGGACTGATGTTTGGTTGATTTGTGGTGCGTTGATCCCCTTGTGGTTGATTTGTGCTGCTGTCGGCAGTTGCTGATGTGTGAATGGCAGCAGTTGCAAGTGCACATTGTCCTACTATTATGCTAGACTTCAGCAAATGCTTTTTCATGTTACTGATGTTGCATGCCATCATACTGGATTGGATGCAGTTGGGTCTCAGCTGCGGGATGCGCTGTCGAAGGAGCAGGTGATGGATCGGGTCTCAGCTTAAGGCTTCCTGTTAAGTAATGCTGATAGGCCCGCGGTGTTTGTTGTGAATTCGGATGGGACACGGCTGCTGGGTTCCTCTGAAGAAGGAAAATTGCTTGCCCCATGCTGATGGTTAGTGCTCCTATTGCTGGTTGAAACCCTCCTCAGTATGTTACTCTTGACTTTGGCGTGTGATATGGCCATGTTGCTAGTGTGCTGTGCTCCTGCGATGTGGGAGCAGCTGCCGGATTGGCTGCATCCCCCTTGATGCTGTGTTTGTGAAGATTGATAATGGAGCAGTGTTCCAGAGGGAGCTGATACGGCATGGATGCCATTCGATTCACTGAGTTACTTCTGTTGATTCGGGAGTAACTGATTATGAGTTTGTTCATGTGTAACATTAGACAGATTTCATAATTTGTCGTTTCTGTTGATCGTTGTCCTCTTGGAGGCTTTTTTTTGTATTATCTGATGTACGAGTTACTCGGGGTATACCCTAGCGTGTTATGTTTATTTCCAAGTCAAATTACTTAGAGATAAAATATAGATTTTGTAACTTATTTTTCTCCCTTTAATCCAAAATATTTGCTTACAAAAAAAAAGTTATTCTTTTAATACTCATATTCCTTAAGATTCTAACGTACTCATACATGTATATTATTTTTATCACTGCTGATATTAAATCTGAAAATTTTGTAGCATGCCTTACTAGTTTTAAACCTAGGATTTGATAAATCTGAGATTTGATGTTAAATTTTATTACTGAATTTAAATTGAAATTGGGAGTGCTGATTTTGCTAAATTATATTGTTGTAAATGTGAAATTATTATGAATTCAGTCATTATATTCATAAAAGTATGATTGAAAGCTTTACAAATATTAAGAATTATAAATATTTTCTCTCAGAGTGAGAAAATTAAGAAAAACCAAAATAAGGCGTAGAATTTTCATAAAAATCTTAAAAAGAATTAAGAAACTGAACTGTAGAATTATTCAATTAGTAATATTCTCTGATATACCTTAAGATATTATAATCGAGGATTACCTCTGGCCGCAAGAGAATAAGAGTGAATTACGGTTCCATCTACTTGGTTATAGGTATGCACCGCCTACCTTTAAGTGTTAAATTGGAGAGTGGGGCCTTAGATTGTGTGGAAGCGAACATAACTCTTTTCTCGATTATCTATTGCATTAATTGATAAGGCTTACTAACTCTGATTTCTAAAAATAAATAAATGTTTAATATATTTGACGATTAAAAAAGTAAAAGGATAAGATAAAGAAGGTTAAATACATCATAAAAATATTTTTTGCCCATATTTTATATTTATATATGCATTATGACTCATATTCCCTTCGATGATACGTTTTAAGTATAATATATATGATTATTGTTATATGTTTTGCTTTACTAATTATTTGGCTAACTTCCTTACTGTTTTTACTAACCTTCAAATGAGTCGCATGAGAGGATACCAAATGAACAAGAATGAATATGAAAGTTTCTTACACTTAGGAAGATGGATTTTGACGTTTAGAAATTTTATTTTGGATTTTGATGTACTGAAATTATGTAAATACTTGGATGTAGAAAATAATGTATTCTATTTTGATGATATTAGTTAGTATTACTTTCGCAAACTATTATGGATATTATTTATGCTTCTATAGGATATTATGTAGTTATTTTGTTGGATTTTTAGTAGAAATCTTTACTTAACAAGATCCAATATCGTACTCCTATATTGTGGTGTTGGAGCCATTGATGATGTGATGATTGTATTGATCCTATGTATATTTATATTTATATGTATCGTATTAATTACTTATGATAATGGTTAACGACGAAAGTGAGGACGTGGTTCGTCACAAGTGGTATTAGAGATGTGTTTAAGGAGATGACATAGAGACTTGATTGATTGATCTTGATACGGGAGCTTTGGCTTGGTTTAGAGTGATTTATGTTGGGATTAGTTAGTTATAGTTGAGTTTTAAGTTATTGATTCCATATGAGGCTTAAATAGACTATCTGCTAACTTATTAACAGTAACGTGGCGACCTAATTTGAGTGTTAATATTTTTGCCAATATGATCTAAGAAATGACTAACCAAAGAAGAATGAATACTTGCACTAATGCGCGCCCGGACTGAGAGGAAGAGTATTTGAACTTGTTGGGAAGAATGGCCGATATTATGGAATCAATGGAAAAGCGTAATTTGGCGCCTATTCTAACTCCAGTTCCTACCATAACAAATCCCGGGACTATAGCCTACAATCAATTTACCAATAAATGGGAACCTAAATTTATGGGGGATCCAGATCCAACGAAGGCGGACACATGGATCTAAAGGCTTAAAGAAGTCTTCACCATCATTCGCTGTCCTGAGGAGGACAAGGTAACCCATGTTTCCTATAGACTGAAAGGAAAAGCTAATCACTTGTGGGCAATAAGAAAAAGAGCAATAGGAGTACCAAAAAACGAGATTACTTGGGAGATGTTCAAGGAAGCCTTTATGGATAAATATTTTCCTACAAGCCTTTGGAAACAAAAAGAAGAATTTACATGATTAAAACAAGTAAATCGATCAGTAGCAAAGTACGATATAAAATTTACAGAATTGTCCCACTATGCTACTTATCTGGTCGAGGATGAAGTCAAGAAGGCCAATAAATTTCAACAAGGACTAAAAGACGATATCTGAAAGTAGCTAGTGACTCTCAAGTTACAAACCTATGGAGATATGCTAGACTGGGCACTTTTATTTAAAAAAGAGCTCAAGAAAGAAGAATTATTCAAGAAGAGGGCGTCTAATCAGAGAGGCCCGAGTGCAGGATCAAGTTCAAGAGTAGGAGGACCCACCAAGAAAGCTAAGGTGGCGGGTAAAGGAAAGAGCAGTGTTGAAATTCAAACTATACCAGGCTCACAGGTGGCAGCACTGGCATTTCTTCATTGTGGAAGAATGCATCTAGGAAAGCTCTATCATAAAAAATGGGAGCATACTTCAATTGTGGTCAACAAATGTAACGACCCAAAAATTTGAATAAGGAAATTTTAACCATCAGGTCCGGTCAACGCCCGTTGACCGAAAATCCAAAGGTGAAGAAGTCCGGAAATTTTATTGAGGGAATTGCTGTCCGGATTTCCTTAATGCAGTCCAGATTCCCATAATAAAAGAAGTCCGGATTTCGTTGGGTAAATGAAGTTCGGATTTCCCCTTGGTAAAATGAACTCCGAATTTTCGGAGTAAAAAGGCGTGCGGATCTTTGCTGAAAGAAAACACTCCGGATTCCTGACGTGAAAACGCGTCCGGATCACTCCGGATTTCCGAAGTAAAATGCCAGTCCGGACTTGTTGAAGAAGTCCGGTCACAGTTAAGGTAGAATTTTGGGGAAGGAGCAGCATTTAATGTCTGCAGTTCCCGATACATGTTGGAAAGCAAATTCACATGGGAAATGAAGGAATGATTTATGGCAACATTAAAAATTAGGAAGAATTATAAATGAGGGCCACCAAACTTAAGGCTATAAATAAGGGCCTTAGGACCTCAGGAATAAGGCACCACTAGAAAGTCTCCTAAAAGTAGAAGGCAGAAAGCTAAGGAAAAAGTAGAGAAGAACTCAGGCAAGATACTCACCCTATTTCTAAAATTCATATTTATTTATGTTGCTATGAAATTATATGATATTCTGTTTGAGTATGATTTTTTTTTACTGTTCGCTCTAAAATGCATGTTTAAATGAAATTCTGTTATGCATGATTTTAGAAATGTTCTGTCAACGTTCTGTCAAATTCAGTCTTTGAAATTTAAGATAAATGAATTTCGGCGTCCTTACAGAAAACGAAAACAAACTTCGGCTTACTGTAGAAATAAAATGAACTCCGGCCCCTTGAATAGTACACTCCATCCATTTTGAATTATGCGCTCCGTCCACTGTAAAAATGAAATCCGGCCCTAATGAATTTTGTACTCCATCCACTGTGAAAATGAACTCCGACCTTTAAGGAATTTGTGCTCCGAAAATGAACTCCGGCCTTTAATGAATTTTGTGCTCCGTCCCTCTGTTTTGAAATAAATTTCGGCTTATGAATTACGTATTTAGTGAACGTCGAATTTTATGCACTCCGTCCATTTTGAATAAAAACACTCCGTCCATTTTTAATAGAGCACTCTGTCCCTTAAAGCACTCCGGAATAAGGAAGAGAAGTGTACTCCGTCAATGAGGCACTCCGTCCTTTTAAGCACTCCAGATTTTAAAAGAAATGTCACTCCGTCCCTTTGAGCTCCGGATTCTTTAAAAGGAAATTCACTCCGTCCCTGTGAGCTCCGGATTTTAAAAGAAAATCCACTCCGTCCCTATTGAGCTCCGAATTTTAAAAGAAAAGCCACTCCGGCATCTGAGCTCCGGAATTATGAAAGAAAAGTCACTTCGGATTTTAGAGTTTAAAGAAAATGAACTCCGGATTTTTTTTACAGAAAAGCAAAACATCTTCCCCCAACCTCTTCAAGGGAGCCTCTATCTCCTCCTCATCTGAAGACCACTCCAGCAATGAGCAGCTATCCTCTGCATCCCCTCCGAGCGACGAGGGAATCGCGACGTCCCCGGGATCCTTCATAGGACCGGCGGCACGCCAACCCGATGGAGGCCCCCAACTAGCGGTCTCAAAAGTGATAGATGTTAGGAAGTAGCCCTAAATGGAGAACTTCACCATCTAGGAGTCGATGGCGGCAACCAACTCCACCGTATCCTTAACATCATTCGACGACACCTTCCCGTGGAAGTACTCCGAGATCGAGCCCCACTCGCGTGGAAGTTCAAAGTCGGGGGGGCTCCTACAAGAAGAAAAATCAGTTCTTCCAGTTCATCACCGAATCAGGGTTGGTCCCTCGAAAGTGGAAGCCAGTCTTCGAGGACATGGAGACTGAATCCTCCGACTCCGTGAAGTGGAAGATTAACCTTGCCGCCTTGGCGTCGAAAGTGCCGGTATGGAGGCGAGAAAAGATGCACAGTGAGACCATATAACAGAGGGCATTAGGGTGAAGTCTCGCCACAGGAACGCCAAATGCCTCCACCAATGCGTACAGAGTGCATGGCATGGGGTAACGAAGCCCCCCCACAAATAGTGCTCATAGACTGTGACGAAGCCATCTAGTGGAGCGTTGGCTCTACCCACAGAGCTAGGAGCACGATAACCCCAGTCGTTGGAGATCCCATAATCCACCAACAGAGCAGCAACGACGCTGGTCATTAGCACAGTCGCCATCTCTCTCTGTGGGATGAGTTGGAAGTTTTCAATGCAAGGAAACAGGCAAGAGGAATTTTGCAGAAGCCTAACTTAAATAGGCAATGAGTTGCCAGCACATGGGAAACCCAAACGACGCCTCTGCAGAGTGGCCAGGCTGCATGCCTGCCCCGCGGGAACGTCGTGGGTCCCCAAAGCAGTCAACAATCATGACCGTTCATCAGACCGCAGATCGATATCACCTCAACCGCCTGACGAAATCCCCGCTATCACACCTGCATTAAATGAGGGAATTTCAATCGTCAGGAAAGGCGGCAGCGGGACTTTTGAAATAGGCACACAAAGAAGAAAACAAATTGTTCGACTACAGCAAACCACAGAAAGTAAAATGGCACAGCTAAATGTTAAATTTCATTATAATATTCATTAATGACTCTTTTACAGTAGCTTACGGCCACAAAATACATTTAATGTCCCTCATGTGCCGCAGAGGAACCTAGTGCCGGATACTCCACCAGGTTCGCCCGTGTTAGGGCGCTAGAGTTTTGAGAGTCCAGGACGCTGATGAGGATGTTCAGGTCCTCCAGCGAGACTAGTCTCTGGCTGAGACAGATGTCATCCGAGAAGTTCCTTTCCAGTGTAAGGCCGACTTCCTCCAGCAGGAACCTCGACCTCAGCTCAGTCCCCATCCGCGCACCCTCCATCCCAAACTATCGCTGCAGGCGCTCATGCTCTTCCTAGAGAGCCAATATGCGGGCTTGAGCCCCTACGTTGGCATTAACAAGCCTAGACACCCTCGCCTCCGATTCCGTCCACGCTTCCTCAAAGTGTGCGGCGCAGCCCTCAATTGCTCTATCTCAACAACCGCAACTTGCACCCGGGCTTCGACGCCTTCGACAGCCCTGGCCACTTGTTGAAACGAGAGATCCGCCCTCCCTAGACCGCGCTCCTGCGAGGAGGCAGACCTCTCCTCCCTCTCAAAGCCTGAAGGCACCCTCGAAAATCGCATAGGGCCCACAACAGTGGCCTCCGAATGATATCCCTCCGACGCAGCTATAGCCGGGATCCCAGAAGCATGAGTCTCAGTCTCGGGCTTTCCGGAAGAAGGTCCTGATCCAGACGACGAGAATGATTCCATCGAAATCACTACGAAAAGCAGACGAAAGGGGGAAGGATTGCAAGCAACACGAAGCTTCACACCACCGAAGAAGCAGTAGAGCATGTTGTATGGGAAAGAATTTATCCATTTAAATAGGCAAAGTTTCCCCCAAAAACAGTTGCATTCTGAAGGCGAAGAGCGCCAGAGCAAGGCCAACAAGCGCCCTCCACATGGCGAATCCCTAAAGTTTTGCACGTTTCCAAGGCAAATCATTATGGAGCAGCGCCCCGTGATCTCCTGCACACTTAATGCGCCAGGTAGACGGGCGGATGTGACTGCCGCCAGCGGCGTTCAAACCTCCACGGCGTCAGACATCAAAAACCTCCCTTGAGCGGCGTCTTCCCGGTGACGGTCTGCATAAAGACTCAGGGAACGAAACTGGTAGAACTGACCGCAAGCGCCCGGAGATACTCGGACGCACGGAATAAAGTGCGACGCAACCAGAGGAAGCAATCAAAAAGAGAAAGTGCGCACTACAAGGCAGAAGAGTAAAGACGAAAACTACTTCTTTTATTAATCAAGGCCTTCCTTACAGAGTACAAGATTTACAGCAGCAAAAGTACATGAAAGAGAAAAAAGATATGGCAAGGGGCCTAGACCCCACGGCAACTGCCCTGGATGCTTGAGCAAGCTTGGGAACGTGACCTACATGAGATCACCACGACCTCGCCGCTGGTTACCCAACAAGCCAAGGCACCGGGGACAACCACATGTTAGTCAGCTTCCGGTGGAGACAAACCCAATGTTATCCACCGAGACAAAACTAACACCCAGCTCAGAAGCCTCTGGCGGGGACGCAAAAAACCTTGCAATTCCCTCACTGGGGCTTCCCTCTCATCCTCCTCTGGAGCCGATGCGTGAACCCGATAAAGTGGAGACCGCAAGCGATGCGCTTCACCGGTGGAAAAGACCCCTGAGATGGCTCCGCCGCGATCCCACAGCACGCTGAACGAGTCACTCCGTGGAGGGGAGGCGCACGACAGAGGCAGAGTGGCTGAGCCACCCTCATTAGCATGAAGAATCGACCATAGTATGGGCATGAAGGCAGTCTTCACCAAGAATTCCTAATCTCAAGCTAGTCCATCCAACTTCTTTGCGGATTCCCACCAGGGGTGGGTTGAGCCAAGACCTCTGCATTGCTCCCTTGAAGCCAGCCAAAGGATAAACTGCACCAGCCGGGGAACCCTCCTATTTATGGGTGAGATGGCACCCTTCTAACGCTTAACGAGGCGCGCTATTCTGCAGATGTCTTTCATGGAATAGGAATACCCTCGAATCAAATGCAACCACAAGCGTGTGAATAATTC
The DNA here is from genome assembly GCA_025585075.1 of Nepenthes mirabilis. Lineage (NCBI taxonomy): Eukaryota > Viridiplantae > Streptophyta > Magnoliopsida > Caryophyllales > Nepenthaceae > Nepenthes > Nepenthes mirabilis. Next base: position 19,774 of record JAODPA010073824.1, read on the forward strand.
CAACCCAGGCACCGAATCGCTGCAGCGTAGAAAAACCTGCACGACTGCCTAGGGAAGGCGCAAGCCCAGAAGATGACAAGCGTTGGCGCGTCTCAAGGGAAACCGGGTGACTGCGAGTTGGACCCAAAGGACATGCCAGGCCGCGACCACTAGTTATCCCAGGCATGGGGGGAAACCCAGCCTACGAAACAATTGTGTGATGGACCATTAAGGCCCAACGTTGCCGGGCGACCTATGTGGCAGCCCACGATCAGTAACCAATGGGCGTCGCCTGCAGCTCATTAATGCAGCTGCCAGGGAATGACGAAAATGCAGGAGAAGCTAACCAATGGGAAAACGGTCAGCGCTGCCAGCAGCGGCTCAGGCAGCTACCCACAGTAGCCCCACCAATCTTAGCTAAGGGGGAGATCAAGTGTCGCCAGCAATGCCCGACAGTGCAACTGCCACCGTTAAACGATAACCGACATGCTGTCAATCGCCAACAGCAATCAGCGGCTAACAAACCCTTGCAATGAGAGTTCTCGCGCCCAAAGCCTCTCGCCAGAGAGCCTATAAAACCCTTCTCCTACGAAGAAGAGGGAGAACCGATCGGATCTTGAATAATTGACCTAGCGTCAACAACCTTAAGCTCTACAACTATCTTCCAAATCGAAACTCCTTAGCCTTATCAGACAACAAGAAGTCAACCACCTATTGCGGTGCATATAGGGAGCCAGGCCTCCCACCACCCACTCATTGTTCTCCCACATAAGCATTCACGCACTTCCCACGCATTCAAGCACATTTCCGCACACCTCTAAGCGTGCGCCCATTTCCATTTATTGCGAGAATCTGCCGACTTGAGCATCGGAGCGCTCTTGGTGAAAGAAATCCTACTGAACCCTTGACCTCTCGTTTGCTAGTTGTGTTGTACAGGGCCCAGGTTCACAGAAATGGAGACCGGACCCGCTCGTGATCACCTCCAGACGACGAGGAATCCGGAGGCTCCCTAATCCTTACGACAACCGAGAACCCGAGACACAACACGATAGTTCTTCTTCAATGTTATTAGAAGCAAAAATTTTCCATGTCATTGCCAGCCAGCACGACTTAACTTTAAGAAAAAAAAAAAGGATCGACGGTAAGATGACTAACGGACTACACCCATCCATCCCCATAGTAAAAATGTGAAGTTTGTGAAACCACTCAACTAATAGGGTTTGGTCGACAACACCCATCAGGTTGGGTTTAGCCTGTTTTTCCCCCTTCGATAGCTAATACGCTGGATCAACCGGACGACTATGGCTCAACTGACCCAGATGAGGGGGAAGTAGATATATAGGATAAGAAGACTCATGGATGAAAAACTAAATGCACAATAAAGGGTCGCCATGAGCAAATCAATCACTCGGGTGGAAAATCAAAGGATACACATAGGCCGTCGAATAAGTTGACTACGGCTTCAGGTTAGTTCTGCGGAGAATTACTCACTAATAACCAAAATAAGAAATGTTCTGTGGAGAATCAACAACACTGCCATTGCATAGCAAGCTCCTTTCTTGGGATAAAAAAAAAATTACAACCAATCTTTTTCGCAGTGTTTATATACTTGGGCCAGCTGAGTAGAACCCTTACCAGAGTCCGTCACCGTGGATGTCAATTGGAGCACAAGGGAAGACAGAGCCCCCATGGAACAAAAAACCAGCAGCTATACATGCCATTGTCAATCATGGCTTTGACCGCAGGGCACCTGATTCGGAAATGCTGCAATGAGTCAAGCAAAGAAGATTAGATGCTCGGGTCTCTCCCCCTCCCCACCTCCTCCCTTACTCTTCTGTTCTAAGAAATTCAAATAATACTCAGGTGTACTATTTGTGCATGCAGCCCCATTTGGCGGGAGGGAAAGGAAAAGAAAGGGAATGAGATGTTACTTCATGCCATGCACATCTTCATACACATGTTGAAATCACAATGCTCAATGATAAAATAGGGGAGTCGAGCATTCTCCATTCTCACGCATTCTTCGTATTGAATGACGGGATTGGCGTAATGTTAAAAGAATGTGAATGATACGTGCATAGACGAAAAACCACCATTGACAACCCATTATTAATCATCAAATCAGCATTTATCTAATTCTGTTCTTATTTTCACACCTACTTGCCATTCACTGAAGAGCAATGCTACATGTCCTATAAAATTATCCAATCTTCATCCAATTTTTTTAAATTAAAATTAAACTTATATTTCATCTAATATAAAATATTTGGAACATTTGTAAAAAGACAAGTAAAAATATATATTGTTTTGACCTTAACTTCTAGAAAACTAAATTCAAAGTGAAATTTATGCTTTAAAATTAATATAGACACATAATTTTTTACTAATTTACCTTTTACAAATGTTATTCCCAATTTACTAAATTAAATGAATGCAAGTCCAATTTTTTTAAAACAAAAATAAAGTTTGATAAAGGACAGATCTTTTGGTTGGACAAAAAGTATTTCCCTTCCTTGAATTCACATAAACCAAACGAACCATTAATAGAGCTTTGCCTGGTCATTCACAACAAGAATTGGGTCTCCCAATGACGTACAGGAGAGCTGAGTTTTGTGGAAAAAGAAACTATATTTGAATTCTTGACTGGGCTCAATATCGAGTTCAACCAAGTACAGGTACAGGTACTCTGGAAAGAGGAGCTGCCCTCCTTGAATGCAGTATTTTCAATTACTTGGGCCCAAGAAGGAAGGAGAACTGGTGCTTGAAATATCGATGTAATGATCATCAAAGATAGCATCCCAACACCCATCATTGATGATCTTCTAGATGAGCTACAAGGATCCAAGAACTTGTCTAAGGCTGATTTGAGATCTGAATATCACCAAATCCAGGTGCAAACCCATCAACGACACTATGAATTAAAGGTAATGCCTTTTGGATTGACAAATGGCCCAGCCACCTTCTAATCCTTAATCGACCAAAAATTTCAACCGTTCCTTACAAGATCTGCGTTGATACCTTTCATGACATACTGGTCTATCGCCCAAACTGGAATTCTCACCTAGATCACCTGAAGTAGTCCCTCTTTTTGACAAAACACACTTCGTTTTCAAAGAAAAAATCTAAGTGTCCTTTTGGTAAACACCAAATTAAATACTTAGGACACCTGATTGTAGCAACAGTTCTAGCCAAGGCAGAAGCTATGGAGAATGGCCTGAACCAACCGACATCAAGGCTTTGAGGGGATTTCTGGGCCTAAATGTCTATTACAAAAAGTTTATCGTTAAAATATGACTAACAACAAACCACTGACAGACTTATTAAGAAGAAAGGGTTCCAATGGAATGAGAAAGCTTCCCAAGCTTCTCGACTTCTCGAAAAAAAAGATGACAAAGGCACCTGTACTGGCCCTTGCAGATATATCCTCTGCATTCATGATAGAAATTTATACTGGATGGGAGCTGTACTGATGCAAAATGGAAGACCCTTAGCTTTCCTAAGCTAGGTACTTGGTCTGAAAAAAGGGGATTGTCCACCTATTATGCTCTCTCTTCTTAAGCTAGGTATTTAATACAAGAGAGGAAAAGAGAATTTTGATCTGATGCACTGTCCACAAAGGAGGATTTGATGCAATGCAATGCCCTCACCATGGTGATTCCCTCATGGATTGAGTTACAACTGAGTTATGCGATACTACAGTAGCAGATTTATTAACATCCTCGGTGGTGGATAAACAAGCTAACCACCCTTCTCGTATGATAAAGGCCTGTTGAGGTACAAAAATAGCCTTTTATACGGGGGCAAACACTTAACTGAGAACAAATGTGATTCAAGAACTAAATGCATCTGCCTTGCGAGAACATTCAGAAGATCAAAGAACCAACAGAAGAGTGCAGCAACTATTTTCTTGCCAGGAATGTTCAAGCAGATAGAGGCCTTTGTACTGGCTTGTGACATGTGCCAAAAAATTAAGGCAAAGGGGAATAGTTATCCAGGCTTACTGCAACCACTACTAGTGGTACTCTACTATTGGAGTCATCATTATGGATTTCACTAATGGCATGCTTGGTTGGTGAGCATAAAAATTTTATTTCCACTTTTGATGGATACTGATACCCAATGCCCACTTTAAAAGATCCATCTCCCAGGAGTTGGGCCAAGATGGCACGAAAGCCCAAGAAGTTCAAGCGCCAAAACTAGCCCACGAGGCACAGTGGGCTTGAAGTCCATCATGGCCCGTGGACTCGTGATGGGCCTCGGGCGCCACCTTGCCTGCGAAATCGACGCGCCAGAGATTTGATGGCTGACCTGTCAAACTGCAAGAAGCAGGATGGCCAACAGAGCACACGGCCCTACAGAGGAGACATCACACCATGCGGGTGGGCACGCCACCTTCCTGACACGGCAAGAAGGATTGGCAAAGTTGGGGACAGAATTCACTATACACGCAAACCCCACATGATCGACTCTTAACGGGAAGCTCAGCCACTATAAATACATTAACTGTTTACCAAGCAAAAGATCCCAGCATTTACTCTTCCTACCTGTAATAGAGAGAGAACAAAGAGAAAGAAAGAGAATAAGGGCTTGCGTTGTAAAAGAGACTCTTTAAGTTTCCATACACTAAGTCCTCAACATCTTATACTTGAGAGCTTCCTGTAACCAAAACTCAGCATAGTGAAATAGTTCTCGGACAAAAGTCCCGTGGTTTTCCCTTTTCATTTAAGAGAAGATTTTCTACGTAAAAAAACCAGCTTGTGTGTCAGTCCGCGTACTCTCTCTCTTTCTCCCTTTCGTGCGAACAAGTATTGGTGTTGCCGTCAAATCCTCGTCCTAGTTAAAAAAAGGATCCGAGGACGCAACATTTGGCGCCGTCTGCGGGAAGCATGACGAAAAGTCTGTCGTTTCCTTTTAAACACTCAATCCTTTACACAAAATGGTGAACACTCAAGGACAGATCAGTGCTCCTGTCTGAGAAGCGTGCTCGGGCAATAACGGCCCTGCTCCTTGTGCCAGAGTAGAGGATCATCCTGATCCTTACGTACGGACGTTGGCTCTAAGAATGAACAACATGTCCAGGGACGTCCAGAACCTTTGCACGAAGATGGCCGCACGGGCGAAGCAGATGCCATCCAAGGCCTCCCAAGCCGCAACGTCCCAGAGGAAGGAAAATGGGAAGAAACACCCCAGTAAGCAAGCTGCTCAGCATGATGACCCTCAGACACAGGTTTCCTCGAGTAGCAGGGCTCCATCGCGTCTCCAAGGGCGCCTAGGCCCCCAGGTATAGGAGGAAAGCCCAGAGAGACAAAACTCTTGCTGTGTCCACGAGGGCCAAGAGCGCACCGCTCAGGACGTGGCCTCGATAGAAGAAGTCCCCCGAGGACCAGAAGCTGTCAGGGGCAACAAGCTGCGCAAGACCCCTACGAGTTGAGAACTTTTCTCAACGAGAAGAAGATGGCAGCATCGCCTCAGGTGGAGGCTACACTCGACAAGGTGTTTCACCAAGTTTTTGGTGATGCTGAGGGAGGAGTTGCTGACTTTCGCAGATTGCCGGTCACAGCGGAGATCAGGGCTAGGCCGCTTCCCCCGAAATTCAAAATGCCAAACCTCGACAAGTACAACGGAAGTGCGAATCCAATGGACCACTTGGAATACTTCCGCGAGCATTTAAGCCTTCAAGGCTTAAATAAAATGACGATGTGCCAGTGCTTCCCCCTTGACGCTCAAGGGAGATGCGAAGATCTGGTTCTACGGGAAGCCTGCGGACTCTATCCGCTCCTTTAACAAACTGACAGAAGCCTTCCTCTCCTAGTTTGATTCCAACCGGAGGATCGAGAAGCAACCATGACACCTTACGTAAAGTAAGGCATCAGGGAGAGCTTGAAGAGTTTCCTATCGTGCTTCATATCCGAGGCCAAGCAGATCCCGAAGCTGACTAATAGAGTCAAGCTAACCGCATTTCTGTCTATACTAGAGGGAGGTAGCTTCTTCAAGCACCTCGTACACAAGGGCCCGCAAACGTTCAGGGAGGCCAAGTGCATAGCAAGAGTGTACATTGCGGCCGAAGAACCGACAGGACTTCCGGGTGCCCAGGAAGCAGCAGAAGTTCGAGCAAAACGTCCACAGGGAGTACAAGCCCATCAACCTTACTCCCTTGAACGACTCGCATACCAACATCCTGATGCAGATTCAAGATAAGAAGTTTTTAAAATGGCTTAAGGCTCTGAAGAACCCAGAAGGTGGTGACCAGTCTAAATACTATCACTACCACCATTGCGGAGGCCATGGTACCGAGGACTGTAGGACATTGCAGAAGGAGATCGAGGAGCTTATCAAGAGAGGTCACCTCAACCGCTTCTTATAAAGACCCAGGCAGTGGTCCGGAGCAGCAGAGGCAGATAAGGCAAATCAACCAAGAGGCAAAGTGGCCGCGGGGGTGGTTAACATGGTCTCCACCAACACAGCCAGAGGAGGCGTTTGGGAGGGCACTGCTACGAAGAACAAGAAGCCTAGGGTAGAATATAGGGATGAGGTCATAAGATTTTATAACAAAGATATGGCCCATATAATATCCCCTATTCTGACCCCTTAGTTGTAACAGCCCTCGTTTGTGACAGTAGTTTAGACTACCAGATGAAACGAGTATTTGTTAATAATAAAAGCTCGCGTAACATTCTATATCTCAAAGCTTTCTTCAAATTAGTGCTCAAAAGAAGCCAAATGACCACTATCGAAGGACCTCTCTATGGGCTGGACAACAAGCCAGTGCCGGTACAGGGAGTCGTCCAGCTTGAGGTCACGCTAGGGACCCATCCGAGGATGTCATCAAAGACCCTTTCCTTCCTAGTAGTGAACCTGTCCTCGGTCTACAATGCGATGCTTGGACGCCCTTGCCTGGCCGCCTTTGAGACTGTGACCTTGATCCCACACTTGAAGATTAAGTTCCCAACACCATGCGGGATTGGGAAAGTCCTCGGGGATAAGGCTGCCAGACGGACATGCTACCTATCCCAGATCACCCAGACTCCTCTTCCTCAGCCCATGGCAAACTTAAATTTCCGTGATGAGACAACATTGCAATAAGCCAAGTCCGGGGAAGCCATTAACCGAGTCCCCCTAGATCCCAGAGATCTAGAAAAGACTGTCCAGATAGGAAGTTCTCTGCCCCAAGCCTTCTGAGACCAGCTTGTCAGTTTTTTGCGAAAACACTCAAACATCTTCGCTTGGACTCCGAGTAACATGCCAAGGATATCAGCTAAAGTAATAATCCACAAATTGGGCCTAGATCCCGGTTATAAGTCCGTTAGGCAGAAGAAGAGAAACTATTCGGTCAAGAAGCTGGAAGCGATCCAGGAGGAAGCAAAGAAGCTTCTAGACGTGGGATTTATAAGGGAAGTGCACTACCCCGACTGGCTATCCAACGTTGTGATGGTCAGGAAGAATAACGGGAAGTAGAGAATGTACGTAGACTTCTCAGACGTCAATAAAGCATGCCCAAAGGACAGCTTCCCACTCCCGAGGATCGATTACGTTGAGGGTTGGAGTTCCTTAGGTCAAAGAGGACAACTGGGGACCTGGGAACCAAGAGCTTCATGACTCGGCAGCACATGTGGATGACGTCCCAGTACTTGCGCTCTAGGGCAGGTGCGATATCTTCAAGCTTCAATGAGGTCCTGAGCTCTTGCTCCAGCAAGAGGTTTCTCCCACGAAGTGCAACGTGCAACTCCTCTTGTTCCTTGAGCTAGCCCTTTAGGATGGAAATCCGGCTCTTGGCTTCGGCAAGCTTGAGCTCTAAGTTTGCCATGCGTACCCCGAAAGAACTAGAAGCCTCCAGTTCTGCGCAAACCTGGGCAGCCTCATTGATTATTGCGCCAAGGCCGCCGACCATGTGCTGAAGCTGCGAATGCAAACAAACTAGTAGAACACCGACAGAGGGAAAGAAAGCCAAAGGGGGGATAGAGGAATACCTCAGTGACTAGGAAACTCCTGGCAGTGCCCTCCCCTCTGAGAGCTTCTGGCTCTCCAGTTTCAGTGGTCACGGCCTCCTAAACCACAGAAACGTCAGCTCTTGCCTCGGGCGCGAAGGAGGCATCGTCTAAGGCTAGGAGCTCTGCCGCTTCGTGGTGATCCTCCGTGGCAACCTCAGCTCCAACAGCAGGTGATGTCATCACACCGTCCTTGACCAGAGGATCCTCAGAGGCCGTGGACGGCATCATCATTGGACTATAGATTTGGAGGGCTATGTAAGGGGGCTCAACAGACTCTGCAGCAGGCATCTTAACAGCCTGACTCTCCACGGCCTCAGCAACGTCAGTAGTTGTCGCTGTCGTCACCACTGCTTCATCGGTCCGCATCACCTTAACCTCCCTCGCAGCCTGCTCCAAAATGGCGTCCTCAGAGGGAGTATCCATCTAGTCCAAGACCCCACCAGAGAATTTGAAAGGGATTGGCTCCTCGGAGATAAGGCTGGGTGGTAGCCTACTCCACAAGCTCAGAAGGCTACTCGGATGACTCGGCAGCGGATGAAGGTCCGACATCATAAGAGCCTCGGACGAGAGCCACCGGTGAAGGTCCCAGCCTCCTAATGAGAGGTGCCATCACAGCAGTGTCGTCATCGGACGAGTACTCAACAATGGCCGCTGGTCTCTTCGAAGTCTTAGTCCGACAACTCTTCTTTTGGTGCTCGACTGGCTGCTCGATCCTCAGAGTCGCCTCTTTTTTCCTCAACTTCCTCTTCTTCTGAGAAACGGCAGCAGCGCCAGAGTTCTTGACCTGAGTACACCACTTGGCTTTCGCCAGGTTCTCGAGTCTCAGCCAAATATTCTTCTTATTCTCGTTAAAGTCGCCAATGTTGGCCATCACCAAATCTCTGACCTCCTTGGCGGCATCCCTCTCGGCTCTAGAGGCATCAGAGCAGTGCTCCGCAACCATATTCCCCCAAGTATTGTTGACAGCCCAATTATCTTAGACCGCCAAAAAGAAAAACTTGTCTTTCCACTTCTTGGTGGAATCGGGGTTCCCACCGCTTATAACACTGAACTCAGGACGTGGCGTTATAACAATCCAGTCCAGGTTATAGGTGAAGCAAAACATAACCTTCACCATGGCAAGCTCAAGAACTTTCTTGTGGCAACGAGCCAAAACGCAAAGTGAAACGAGATACCTGATGGCGTTGGGCTGTAGCTTCGCAAACGGTACGCCAAAGGCCCTCATAATAATGTATAACTCCATGGGAACTAGGAAGCAAAGCCCACCCTTGAGGTAGACTTGGTATACAGTAATAAAACCATCAAGTGGGCTGCACGCCTTATTAGTGGGCTCAAGAACTACCATAACTATCGTATCAGGTATATTGTACTTTACGCGAATGGCCTTAAGGCTCTCCAAAGATAAGGAAGATGCAATATCCTTCACTCCTGGCACCATTAATGCTCGAAGGAAAATGCAGAGGAAGATGGACTATGCGCAACAATGAAGTGTTAGAGAGCGTTTCGAGGACTTGGAAAATTTTGGAAGGCAAAGTGGGAAGAAGTCAGCTGGAATGAAGGCAAGAGACCGTATTTGAAACGGCTAAAAAGGCTTCAAAATTCAAGAAGGCGCGCCCATCATTACCCTAGCCACAATTCGGTCCTCCATATGCTCCCGAAGATAGTGGATCCTCAATTTCCAAGGCAACATCAATCCCCTTAATTGCACATTCAATGCGTTTTAATGGAAGAAATGGTGGCGCCGGCCAAGCTCTCGGCCCCTGAGGGAATTCACGGACGCAAGCGTGCTTCAACGCAGTCAGGTGTAACTGCATCAAGGCCAGAATGATCCGAATATTTCTTTGGGCCTCGAGCTGACATGCAAAGATGGCGATCCTTTGCGAGCGCCTGCCAGTGCCCAAAAGGTCCAAAGGGTCCTCGAATGTTCTGGCTAGACAGTTGACCCAGGAATCCCGCGGATGTTTTGGGCAAGACCCAAGTTTCAGCGAGCTCTCGGGCATTTTGGTTCTGATCTTGGACGCGGATGTTTGCAAAGAGCAAAGGACGGGAACAGAATTCCATAAAGAACTCTTACGATGGACAACTAAAATGTTTCCGCAGACAGCAAGCATGCCAAAGGTTGAAGTCCTCGAATCTTTGGCATGGGGAGCTAGTGATGGGTACTGATACCCAATGCCCACTTTAAAAGATCCGTCTCTCAGGAGCTGGGCCAAGATGCCACGAAGGCCCAAGAAGTTCAAGCGCTAGGATTGGCCCACGAGGCACAGTGGGCTTGAAGTCCATCATGGCCAGTGGACTCATGATGGGCCTCGGGCGTCACCTCGCCTGCAAAATCGGCGCGCCAGAGATTTGGTGGCTGACCTGTCAGATTACAAGAAGCATGATGGCCAACAGAGCACGCAACCCTACAGAAGAAATGTCACACCGGGCGGGCGTGCATGCCACCTTCCTTACATGGCAAGAGGGATTCGCATAGTTGGTGGCAGGGTTCATTATACACGCAAACCCCACGTGGTCAACTCTTAACGAGAAGCTCAACCACTATAAATACATTAACTATTTACCAAGCATAGGAACCCAACATTTATTCTTGCTACCTATAATAGAGAGAGAACGAAGAGAAAGAAAGAGAAAAAGGGCTTGCGTTGTAAGAGGAATTCGTTAAGTTTCCATACACTCCTGTAACCAAAACTTAGCATAGTGAAACAGTTCTCGAACAAAAGTCACGTAGTTTTCCTTTCTCATTCAAGAGAAGGTTTTCTACATAAAAAAACAGCTCGTGTATCAGTCCGTATACTCTCTCTATTTCTCCCTTTTGTGCGAACAAGTATTAGTGTTGTCGTCGGACCCTCGTCCTGGTCAGAGTACGGATCCAAGGATGCAACAACTTTATTATCAGTAGAATATTTATTTCCACATTTGGTTCCATTTTTATACGGAATAATTATTTCCGGAGGAATAAATATTCCTCCAACTCAAAGAATAAAAAATACTAACATTTCTTAGGTATTTCTTATTCATTGTATATAAGGAATAACTATTCCAGCAATTATTATCATTTTTCCCCTCGTCGTTTTATCCTTCGTTTGAAACCCTGGTTGCTTCCTCCGTCATCTTTCGTCTCTCATCCATTTGTCATTCTTTTCTTTTCTGATTCAACGCCATCAAAATTCGAGACCACCACCCTTATGCAAAAATTCCTCCCATACAACGGCAAGTCAGAATGCAGAGACGGGTTTGACCGGGACTGTGAACCATGCTCCGACTGGTTTTGGATGTATGATTTTAAGGTCCGTTGTTGCATTCGTAGCCACAACCACGACTGGACGGACTATCCGTTCACCCACCCTGGCAAGAAGGCCCGTCGACAGGATCTATGAAAGTATCACTACTCAAGCACCGTGTGCCCAGAGTACTGTCAAAGCTGCTGCAGTAGGGGAGACTATTGCGAATTTTCACATGGGGTTCCACCTGGCACAATATCGTACAGAGGCGTGTAAAAATAGGAAGAAATGTAAGTGTAAGGTATATTTTTTTTTGCACACTATCCTCATGAGTTGAGGATTTTTCCTTCACAACAAGAAGGCTCCGGAAGCTATAGGGAGGGGAACAAGTACTAGAATTCTACTATGTATAATATTAGCAGCCATTGTTGTAGGTATTATTCATATTCTCCGATCTCCAGAATCTTTTTTCCTTAAATAAGAATAAAAAAGTCATTAATACAAATTCCTACCCTATTATTCATACTATTACTATATACCAAATATTAGAATACTAATTCTTAACTCATTCCAAATGAATAACCAAATATGAGAATATAAATTTTCAACTCTATTCCCATCTTATTCAATTTTCTGAAAATAATTATTCTATTCCTATATTATTCCATTCCAATAACCAAACATGCCGTAAGGACTTCCCAAATTAGGAGGGAAGGATACTACACTAGTAGTGGTGGATCAAATGGCAAAATATTCACATTTCCAGGTTTAGCAGCACCCAAAGCAGCTTCCATTTTGTTTGATCATAACATAGTGAAACTACATGGCCTTGTTGTATAGTGACAGATAGAGACAGTTTACATAACTGTTTTGGCAGTCTCTTGAAAAGCCTAGGTACTCAGCTGCATATGAGCACAGCCTATGCAAACAGAAAGGGTAAACCAATGCTTAGAGACTTGTTCAAGGTGTATGGCTTCCATAACACCTAACAAGTGGAACCAGTGGCTTTCCTTAGCAGAATGGTGGTATAACCCCACCTACCACTGCACTACACATATGACACATTTCCAGGCCTTGTATGGCTATAAGACTCCACAACTGCGGCTAGACCTAGTCAATTCTACTGAAGTTGCTTCAGTTGATGAACTAATTCAGAAGTGAATCGAGATGAGCAGATTACCTTAGGAGTACTTGGTCATTGCAAAAAAAAAAAAAAAAAATAACAATATGAAGGTTTATGTCAATAAGAAGAGAGTATAGAAGAGCTTGAAGTTGGAGAAGAGGTACCACTCAAATTGCAGCCCTACAGACAGTCTACTAATACTATAACAAAGAATCTTATCCAAGCTATTGGGTATATAGTACACAATTCAATACAAGAGAAGAAAGGAGAACTTGGTTGCTTATGCGCTTCATCCAAATTCTAAGAACCATTGCAAGTGATACAGAAGATAGGATTAGTAGCCTACAAGTTACAGCTGTTTAGTGAGTCCAAAATCCATCCAGTGGTGATATTAAATCACTACAATCAACTCTACCTGTTTTAGACTCTTTGAAGAGATACTGGTTGGATCACAGCAGGACTTACAGATCGAGAACATAAAGAGAAAAGGAATGTCAATCCCTCAAATCTCAGCAAAATGGGCTAACTTAGCAGTAGAGGATGCCACCTGGAACAATGGGACAACAGGAATGTTATATACAATCAATTCTCAGAGGGAATCCTTGAGGGCAAGGATGTTTTGAAGGAGACAAGATTGTGATGAAGTGTTGATTGTGAATTCCAATGCAATACTCGAGTAGCAGCTGTACTATATAACCTATAAGAGATAATTGATGAGATTTTACAACAGGATCAAAGGATAAAATAGTAGTTAGGCACCAAAGGCAATTGGATAATAGCTGGGTTCATGGAACAGTGCAGAACTAAAATACAGAGCAGTTCTGATGTATCCTTGTATTCTTGATATAATTGTGTATTCTTATAAAGCCAAGGTAGTAGATGAAAGGAAGGGTAACAGGTGGTTGCACTGATTAGTATGATTGTGGTAGGTATATATGTCACATACTGTTTTCGCTGGTTTCTTTTATGCAACGAAATATTATATACAATTTTGTCTTTGGCGAAAACACTCCCACCCAATTGATTTCCCTTCAATATGTGTTCAGCCCCTCTCATTTCAGTCAAGAAACAGATGGCCCTCAAAGCGGTTCATGGCAAAGTCTCAGCAAAATTACTCAGTCTGTCAACCAGATTTCAGTCCATGATCATTTATTGAGTCCAAAACTACAAAGGTAACAAAATGCAAGCTCAAACCATGTTAAACCAATAGCTAAACAGAATTTTATGTGATAATTGGCAAATTTAAACTACTGAACACAATGTGAGCTATGACTCAATTTACCACAAAATGCAAGCTTGAACATGCTAAAACCAACTAGTGGTACATAATTTGAACTGTGAACAATTTCCTCGACCAAACAGAATACATGTACTAGCGGACTTAATTGGAGAAACATAACTTGTGGAAATCCAGTGACTTGTGGAAATAACTTTGGCAGAAAATACCCGTGCTCACAGAGGAAATAATTAAATACATGAGAGATAACTATGGGGCACAACATAGGACAATATCTAAGAGTTACAGAGGAAAAAAAGGCCAACCTTCATGATCATTACTTCTTTTTTGTTCTTTCCTTTCCATTCATTTTCCTCTGGCTGCAGAAAAGATAGAGATTGATTATTGTCAGCAACGAAATTCCATTTTCATTTTCCAATACCACCACCATCCACAAAGTTCCTATTGGTACACTAACAATGGAGTTAATATGTAGTAAATGAAATTTCTAGCCCAACCTATGCCCCAGATGCAGTTACAGAACCAGTGTGCGTGTGTGTGTGTGTGTGTGTGTGTGTGTGTGTGTGTGTGTGTGTGTGTGTGGGTGTGTGTGTTCATGAGGGCATGTCAGCACGCATCTACATCTCATAATAATAGCTGGAGATGATCTGTTCAATTCAGAGAAAAGGACTTCGGGAGTATTTTGGGAATTGGAGTGTTGTCACACAAACACTTTTCCTCTTCAATGCATATAAAGAATCTAGTCATTGTCGTCACTGCCCTTGGCAAAGTCACTAGCCAAACCATGGATATTTCTGTGCCATTATTCCAGTTTTGTTGGTTGTGTTTGCCAAAACAATATATATAACTGCATTGAACTCTGTTTACAATCTGTTAATGCTACAAGTCAAGAAGCTGCATGCATATATTGTTGTAAATCTAAGTTATTCTCTAGTTAGATAATTCATCCAGTCACCCCGAATCAACTCCCAGCAAAAATGGATAAACTTCACAGCATTCATAAATTTTATCCAAGGGGCCCACATATGATACGGATTGGCTGACTATGTGCAAGGCTCGAGATCTCTCGATCAAGCAAATCATAATTAATCGAGGTTAAAAGACGTAGAGAAGTTTGACATCCGGGGACTATGGGAATTAAAATACATGGAATTTGAGACTTCCATTAGTCTAAGGATTTTAAATCGAGATTTATTATGCCGACTAGCTTATAAACCCGAAAGCCAGAGATTCACCGCAAGGCACAACGGTAACCCAAAATATTATTCGATAGACCCGATTAGGAACCGATTTAAATACGGTTAATAAAAGGATACCTCAGCTACAAAAATTCCAACCGATTATCAACCACAATGATTTTGGGGTAATAGCCGGCCACCGAATTCTCACCCGATTAGTAACCAAATTTAGCTCGGCTGATTAAATATAGTCCAAATCGGATTAATTAAGTAAAATTCAATATATTTCGGAACTCCACACACACGGCAGCATACCGTATCACACTTGGCAGCCCAAATATAGGCTGAATTTTTAAGAATTCACTAAGGAAAGATAGTCCACGGCACACACACACTTAGGGGCTTAAAAATTAGAGAATATATCAGCTGCACGGGCAGCCCAAATTAAGAAAGAATTCAGCAAATACCAAGGGCCCACGGCAGTCTCACTTTAGCCTCACCATTCCAATAAATTAATAGTATAAATATATATATACACCCTTCAGTCAAATGTTTCTAGAATACTAATGATTCAGTAAGCAAAACAACACACACCACACGGCAGCAGCCTCCGCAAAACCTAGCCCAATTTGAAGTAAAATAAAAGCAGCCACAGCTGCTTATTCCGGCTGCTGAAGCAGCAAAATTCTCCACAGCTGCTGAAGCAAAGATCTTCACGGCAGCTCACATCCACACTTAGCTAAAATCTTAAGTAAAATAGGAAGCAGCTCACGAGCCACAGCACAAAAAAGTTGACAGCTTAATATGAAGGAGAAGAGGCTTCCCACGGCTGCTAGAGCAGCAGCCTCTCCACAGCTGCTGAAGCAGCAGCAGCTCTCCACGCTAACTCAAACCACAGCAGCCATTTTAGCATCCAATAAGAACCCTCCATGAGGCAAAATAATAAGCAAACACACCAGCAAAATTGGCATGAGTCAGCAAACTAATTTAAGGACAATTGTTGATAATAGAAGGGGCTTCGGGTGAGAGCTGGCAAGTGTTGGTGAATCAGCTTCCCCTCTAAGTTGTATAAGTGTTACGTGGGAGGAAAAATGGAAGAAAGAGGAGGGAACCGTCAGGGAAAAAGAGAGAGAACCGAGAGCAGAAGGAAGAACAAAAAGAAAAGAAAAGAAATGGAAACCGAAGAAGAACCAAAGGAAGCAAGGGTTTCGCTAAATGTTTTAGCAAGTGTACTTGAATCCCTTCTACATTTGGTAATATTTGTTGATAATTCTTCTAAGTATTATTGTTCTAATACTTAAATTGTCGCATAATTTTGATCATATTATCAAACAGGCATGAAATATACTTGGCTGATGAACCTGAGCAAAAACTAGTAGCTAGATTAGCTTTTGAACTTCGGCTAAGCCAGCGACCAAATGGTCTCCAAACTGGCCCAAATTTGGTATCCAACAAACTTAATCTCTTAATTATGCTGTGACCAAACAGCTCATGAAAATAGGCTGAACCAATCACTGAACCGGGTCTCACATCAGAAACAAGACCAACCTTAGCAACTCTGCTGATATCCGAAATTGCAACCTATGAACCGGGCCCCAAACGGGCTAAACCGATAGCCATAGTGACCTAAGTGTTTTGTGATAATACTAAAGTGTCACCCCATAAAATTTAGCCCCGAACCGGTCATGAACCGGCCACCAAAAACAGAAGCAGAAGCTGTTTGCATCAGAACATTACTGATGCAAAATCTGCAGCTACAATTTTGACCCAAACCGGTTGAGAAATCAACTTGAACCGGCCAGGAACCAAACATATTCTTAAACATGAGTCTCTTAGCTATAATTGAACTCCCCAAACTGGTCAAGAACTGGTCTTGAATTTGCCATAAAACCAACAAAGACAAAACTGATCCTTTTCTTCCCTACAGATGCTGAATGTGGCAGTTTGGGAAAGATCAACCGAACTGAGCCCAATCTGGTTGAACTGGCCGCTGGCCAAGCCAATGTATAATGTACTAAGGCTAACTTATCTACCAGTGAACCAGCCACCCAAACTCCTCAAAATGGACACTGAACCGGGCCCCACAACTGCACCAAACCGGCCACAGCAACATTAAGGATGATTCTGGCAATCCAAGAAAATGGACTGAACCGACCCTAAACCGATTGAATCAACAACCAACTCGACGAAGTTACTGAGTACTAAGGTTGAACAATTAACCTATGAAATGGTGGCCAAAAATACCTTGAATTTATTACCGAACAGGGCCCCTAAATGATGCCAAAACCGGCTAACAGCATCCAGTGGATGCTGGAACTTAGATTACTAAACTGGCTCAGTTTGGCTCCCGAACCAGTTAAACCGGCACCCAAATTAAGCAAGTTATTATGAGGTAACGTTAAGGTATAAACCAGTAAAAATATGCCTTGAACTAGCTACAGAACCGGGCCCTAAGACCCGCAATATGAACCGGCCAATAATTTCAGCTCATGGAAATTGTCTTGAACCATGGGAACCGGTTCATCTAAACCAGTTCACAAACGATGGAGAATAATAATGAAAATCCATAGGGACCAACCCTCAAACAGCCCATTAAATCGGCACGAACGGATAGCTGAATCTTTAATTAATCGTGCTAAGAAATCAACCCGAATTGGCCCCAAACCAATTATCGGACCGACAACCAAATCAGCCTAATATATTACGTATTAAATTTGCATTTTAAGGATTAAAACCATTAAAACAAACAATGCATTGATTTTTGTTACGATTTACGATTTATTACCAAATATTGTATTTTATGATTATATGTTTCGGTGTATGATTTGATATTATGAAAAGTTTGCATAATGATAAGTATGGTATGCAAGCTTTGTATGCTCAAAGAATGATAAGAATTTTTTTTTTTTTTTGGAATAGAGAAAATTAAAAAAAGAAGTATTACGAACAAGATAAAAGCTTCCACAGAAAGCTATCAAGTTTTGAAGAAGTAACAAACTGAACTAAGGAATTATTTCAGCGGATAATATTCCCTCGTATGCCATAAATATTACAGTAGAATCTCAATGGATTACCCTAGCCGTAGATTTCAGCGGGTGATATTTCTTAACATGCTTTAGAATATTATAGTGGAAACTCAAAGACTACCCCTCAGCCATAGGGCTACTCTTGGCGGCATTTTTGTTGTTTGGCCCCGTATACTAGGTTAAAATTATATCGCTCACCACGGGGCGTTAAATTACTTGAGTCTGTGCCTTAGATTGTGTGAAAACATACACAATCTTTTCCTCAATTGACCGCTCCATTAGCTGCTAAAGCCTACTAGTTCTAGCCTCTAAAGATAAATGATAAAAGGACAAATGATGATTAAAAATTAGAAAAGAAAAGTTAAAGAAGTCAAAAGTTTATACATATTCTTGAATGATTCCTGTTCCTCTGAATTATATATTTATTTTAGGTATAAATATGCATGTCTATACTTTTATCAATTTCTTACTGAGTATTTGACTTATTCCCTTACTGTTTTCCTAACCTCTCAAATGGAAGACACAAATTGGTATCTGGTGATCAGGAGTGAAGTCAGAATGTGATTATATCACGAACCCGAACCAAGTAGATCAATTATATAATTAATTATAATTCCTAAAGTTTAAAATTTCAAATAAATTCAATAAATCATGCTAAGTTTCAAAAATCCGAGTGTGACAAACCAAATACACAGGACCCAACAAATCAAAAATCCACACAAGATCTCATTGGACAACCATCCTAATAAAATAAATATCACCTACTTTACAATCGTCACAAGGGAGGTAACAATCCAACCAAAATCATAAATTAGACATAATATAATATCCCAACTGTTCCCGAAATATATCCATGGGCCTATAACCAGCCAATTCCAATATCCAATCACATCAAATACTAATTTAAAACATAATAAACCTAAAACTAACCAAATCGGACCAATAGCTGACAGATTACTTTCATATTCTTACAATGCATCCAAGCTTTCTACTCTGAATGGATAAAACAAAAAATGTGAGCCAAATACTCAACAAATATCATATTTANATCCATTTTCTTTTATTCCAAAACCCAAATCGATACTAGAGCAACAGCACAGGCACACCTCGAGCGGCAGTGATCCAAATATTCTTCCAAATTTTATAATATTAAATTAATTTTTTGACATGCCCAAATTATCCAAGATTATAATTAATATTAAAATAATCAAAATGGAGATCCGGGATATTACATGTTAGGTTCAGATGGTGATGGATTGTAATGTATTGTAATGAGGAAATTTGATCATAGGAAATTATGTACTCCATCTTGTAATGAATAAAAAAAAGGGAAGAAAAAAATATACGATATTGGTATTGATCCTTTAGTTATACTTCCGCAAATTGTTATGGCTATTATTAATGCTTCCGCAGATTTTTATGGTAATGAATCCGATGCCATATTCTAAGTCGTACGGAGTTTGAGCCACTTGAAATGGCACCATATGGATCCTGTGTATAAATGTGATATATTTTATGGACTTATATGTAATATGATATCCCATTGAGTGTGTAAGAGGACGTGGGACGTCACACTATGCCTTCTAAAGACCCATCAATAATTAGGTTTATGCTTTGCTTTAAGAATCTTCAGTAGTTTCCATTTCTCCACATCAAAAGCATATGAACAATAACAATTAATAAAAATATATATATAATTGTTTGGCTTAAATTTTAAGCATATAAGACATCTAACTTCTAACTTATTTCCTAGCAGAAGTATAGAGAAATTGATGGGTGGAATTTTACACAAAAATGTTGGGATATTTTCCATCTCATCTATTCTTTTTTATGAAAACTAGGATTCATTTGACTAACCGCAGGTCACATATTTACTTGACTGGATATGAATGAGGAAATGGAAATAAGAATTTCAATGGATCATAAGAGCCTATGATCGGCTTAAGGGTCCCTCGTGGGTTATTTTCAACTGAGTGGACTCAGATGAATCCATAGTCGTGTGATAGATTAAAATAATGTTTTCTTAGGAAAAGCTCTCTAGCCTTTTTGCTCTCAGATTATGTTTGCCCCAAGTCTTAGATACCTTGTACTCTTCCCAGGGCAACCTTTGGTAGAGGAGATCAGATCCATTGAAATTCACAGTAATAGCCAAAACGGGCATCATCATTGGTCTTAAATGGAACAAAATTATCTTTTATTGTTGTTGCTTCAGAACAACATTGTCTTTATTGCTCTTAATTCAGAATGCCATTATCTTTATTGTTCATAACTGGAGCGGTTTCCAAAAGATAACATATCATAATGCCCTTTTGTTCTTATAGCATTGATGTATGGTGATGTCAGCTAATCTACTCCTCAACAACCCAACTAAGATCTACCCAAGGTACCATGAGTTTAATGCTTTAACAGGACCTCAATATTCTCCCTAACTTTAGTCTTCTGGGACTTTGGTTGTCCTATTCGAGACTTCGGACTGTCTTGGGACCCTAATCTTCCTCAGTACCCAGGTACTCCAAATCATTGGTCGTCTCATTCAAGACTTCAACCTCTCCTACGACCTCAATCTTACTTGATGCCCCGTTCTTCTGGGACATTAATATTCCCTTGTACCTCAGCTGTCTAGGAGCTTGGTCTTCTCTTGTACCTTGGTTGTCTAGGACCTTCGGTCTTCTCCTATAATTCGGCCTTCCAGAGATGGTCATCCCATTTGAGACTCCAGCCTCTCTAAGAAGCTTGACTTTTAAATCCAAAACTCAGACCTCAGAATCAATACATCTGGCAACTTGGCCCCACAAGAGCCAGACAAGACCAAACTTTTTCATGCACCTATCAATAACTGCAGCCTTTGAGGCCTAAACTTGGGCTTTGGTGTGTAACCAAGAGTCTTGTCCAAGCCAAGGGTATCTGCATGCGTGGCCATTTGAAGGTTATACACACCGGGTTAAGATTCCATTGCTTGGTTTTGCATTTCTTTGATTTTGTTCCTCTTTTTCTTGTTTGTACGTTGTGGCTGCCCGGTCTTGTTACCGGTTTGGTCCCTTTTCTGAATTTCAAGCACCTATATCAAGGTCTTCCATAGGTGCCTTATGCCCTGTGCCAAGTCCAAGTGTATAGGGGGTATGACCCTTGTGCCCGCTATGGGCCTTTTCCTCTTACCATATGGATGATGGCAACTACAACCTTGCCTGTTGCAAATTGGAGCTTCCTAGACGAGCATTTAGGCTTAGAGAATAGAAAGGAGGCTTTTCATGACTCTGCCTTTAGGGTAAGCATGCTATAGCTAGGTGCAGGCTTCGTAGCCTATCCATGCACTACTTTCCTGAGGTTTCCATGATGTTAAGGGCTTCCTAGCTTTTGATCTATCACATCCATGTGTACATAAAAAATAAAAAACCATTGCATTTTTTTTTGCACCTAACCCACACCCATGTCCTAGTCGTGCACCGCTTCTCATTTGCCTCCAATGTCTCTTGCACGCCTGATATGCCGGTCACTATGTAGTACGGCTGGTGCGTGCCCATCACATAGTCAAGCGTATTTCGTACATAATATTTGTGCCTGAAGTGTGCCTCTCTTGCGCTTATGTGCCTTTTCTCCTGCCTACATCTGTTTTCTTGTCTCTCGCGTTTAAAGCGCACCTATTCAATGCTCATGCCGATTGGTAGCATCCTTGTTTCTTCTTGCACTGTTCATGCACCAACCCTAATTTCTCTCTCTCCATTTTTCTCTCATCACTCTCTTTCTCTACCTTCATCCTTGCCAAATCTACTCATTCACTCCCAACCAAAAGTGAATATAAGGTATGTTCTCTCAATAATTCCTCTCTCTCAAGCTCGTGTGTCTTCCATCCATGGTGTTAGCTATGTTCCACCTTTATAGTGGTTTCCCATCTTCTTTAGTGAGATCTGTCATACTTCTGACCAAATCTGATTGGATATTGTTGGCATTTGTAAGATTTGGTTAAAGATCTGAACTTTTTAGGGGTGTACAATTTTAGGTGATTCATTTTGGAACTCACCCACGTTTGATCATCTCCTCTTCATAATTTAGGTATCTGTTAATTGAGATTGACAGAGTTACTCCCATGCAACCTTGATTTGGTAGGTTTGGGCTTTGATCTCTTTATTTCTTTTGTATTGTGTCTGATCTGTGGTTTTTACATGTAAATCTTCTCATTTTTTTTAAATGGACTCTTCCAAGAAAGCCTCCGGAAGGAGTCCTTGAAGTGGCCCCCCACTAAGTCCAATTAATGTCGCTCAAGAAGATCTCTTTTGGAAACCGATGAGCCATCGTCAACTCACAGAGGTCGATCTCGTTTCTCTCGATTGCTCCATCTCTTCTATTTTTTGTAGACCAACACTAGGAATCGATCCTCATAAACATGATCCCTCTGTCAGTCCTCCTTGTCCAAAAATTTTATGCAAAAATCAATAATACTGACAAGGAGTCAAACTTGTTTTCTACTATTTTAATGGGGAGCAATCTTTGAACCACTCTGAAAGTGACTATGAGCACTTTAGAGCCTCTAGTGCCTTTTTTGATAATCCATATTCTTTTCATGAGATGCCTCTATTTGATGATATTGCTTCTTGCATGGCACTCTAATAACTTAGCATGAAAATTCTTTTAAAATAAAGCATCTCACCTTCCCACCATCTTATTGTGTGATAGATCATGCTCACGATTACGCCTCCTTTCTTCTCGACAAAACTTTATTCCTCTATACTCTCCTTCTCAAATGGCTGATCGATCTTCCATCGCACCTTTGCTCATAACATGATTTTTGTGTTTGTCAGCAACGACGACAACCTTTGACATTGTTGTCTCATCCAACAACATATTATAGATTTAGGGGTCTCATATCCAGATTTGCCTCGTGTCCCTTCAAGAAAACCCATCAATCGCACAATCTTTGATCAGAGCCATGCTCATACCCGCTGCCACTTCCTGGATCGTTGTGATCCTATGGATGAGCCTTATCAAGTGTCGGCCCATCTCAATCTACCCTTGGCCCCTCTAAGCCACCCCTGTCCTTTTTGTTAACTTCTTCGGTTATCATGGGTCAGCTCTCTAAGATGTTTGACCACCTTGCCACCACATTTTCCAATCGATCTCAACTTTTTGCAAATATTGATTGCTTAGTGTCTCAAATCCTAAAGAAATTTCAGCATATTGACGACCATATTAACCGGGTCGACCATCGGATGCCTTTGTGAGGGGGAGCTCAGACCGTATCCTTGATAAGCATTGTTCAAGGCAAGATAGTGATCACTCCGATCCTAATAGATACACCTGTTTGGAATTCCAGACAAAAAAGGGGAGTGTAGTATTTTTGTTATTTTGTTGAGATGTATTGCTAGATTTGTGTTAAGATGTATTGCTAGATTTATATCTAAACATATTATTCTACACAACTGCTATATATTAATGCTCCTGGATAAACTACAATATTATTGTTGTTTATTTCTGTATATATTTTTTGTATTAGCACTTTGAGAGTTAAATGTTTAGTCATTTGTTTTTCTAATAGTAGATTTTTATATACATGGGTTCTATCTCAGTGATATATAAACCCATGATTTATATATTTGTAGTTGTTGTCCTGTAAGGGGTTTTGTTAGGAAATTGTCCAAGAAGAAGATTATTAGAAATATCTTGTATTATCATATTCCGTAATTAAATAAACAGGTGATATAAAAGATTTTCAAGCGTCAAGGATAGTATCATTTCCATACAAATGTGCCCTCTTCCAATCTCCTTGCCTAATCCACACTTGAACCACACATGAGCACGTTTTATCTAGTACACTCTAGCCAAATGTACGGTTGAGCCATGCATGAGCACATTTGGCTCAGTATGCTTATGCCTGATATATGCCTTTATGGTGCACATGTGTTGGGATGCTACCTTCCTACTGATGCCTATGCGCCTAATAATCACCAAAGCAACTCATATGCTCTAGGGAGCTATTTTCTCATCCGCTGCGTGTCTTGACCTAATTTTCAACCAACGCTATATATATCTCTCTTATTCTTGACTAAAAAACACAGAAAAATGGCTGCAACCCTTAAGCCTACATTGCTTAATGTAAAAAGTGATTATTGCTAAAAAAATCCAAACTATTTTCTTGAGGTAAAATTATAAAAGTTTTCTTATCTAACATTTTCCTCCATTACTTATACATTTGTTCCAATCTACAAACCTTTGTTATAACATTGGTCGCATGGACACTGGAATTCCAGTAGTATGTAAAGATTCACCAATAAATAAAGCAAGTTTAATAAGAAAACTGAAAGCTATCCGATTATGCTATTATGAACAAATCTAATATGTTCCCTAATAGGGTCACAATTCGGGAGGAAGTTGGCTAAAGTTTAATACAGTTGTACCACTCAAACTATAAATTGACTTTTATATTACTTTGCTTTCACTAGCTAGAGAAGCTAGGAGAGTTTACTCTATAACTAATTGGTTACCTAGGTTTTACTTCATCATTAGAACTAGGATTATACCTCTTTATCATTTCACATTTATTTTGTGATATATATTTCTATGGAAATCAATTTTACTAATATCTATTAAAGAATATACATTATGTATATTGCTTATAATACATTCTTTGCTTCCGCTATTTTTATAGGGTCTAAACGAATCATAATTAGAGATCCCCTAATCATTTCAAATTTTTCAAAAAATTCACTGCACCAACCACAGCAGCTGGAATACAGACAGTTTTACACATGATGGCCACAGAAGCTTAAAAACGAGAAACTTTAAACTAATCCAAATGATGGCTACATGCAGGTTAGGGCAAACAAACTCACTATTGCCCAAAATAAATTCAAGATCTCGACAAAATGTCGAGCCCACCAGAGAGAAGAAATTATGAAGAAGAAGAAGAATGATGAAATCAAAAATAACTCCAGGAATGCGAATTGATCAAAGATGAGAGTACTAAAAAATGTAGCAATCTCACCAAATTGCAACCAAGAAAAGCCAAGAAATGTTCACTACCAGCAGTGAACACGGGCCACCACAACAAGGTTTCTGTCTAGATTTGTTACTCCAGCCTTCACTAATGTTTCCAACAAACCAAAATACACAAGCCAACCAACCAATTTGATAAAAATTCCTGACAGCGCTCTCTATTGCCCATAAATTGGACGAGATTGCCCCCAAAATTGTTCCTGAGATTTGAAACACTAAAACCAAAAGCACTTATCTAACCAGAAAAACCCACGAATCATAAATACCACAAGAAGTAAACAAGAAACCTGAACATTTTGAGTTCTAGCTTTTATGTTCTCTTACAATTTTAACTTTGGTTTCGGATTGAATGCCCTTTGATGACACTTTCTTTCTCATTAAATTGAAAAAAGTTTACATGATACTTGGTTAACCAGGAAAATCCACAAACCCTAAAAAGTTTACAAGTAAACAAGAAACTTGAAAATTTTGAATCCTAGGTTTTATGTTCTCTTACAATGTTAACTTTGGTTTTGTTTGAATGCCCTCTGGTGACGCTTTCTTTCTCATTAAATAGCAAAAAGTTTACATGATTCTTACCTTACATAATCTGTACAACAATTCTAGGAAACTCTATAGATACAATTATCTATATACAATCAATTATTTATTCTTGCCCTTAAATGGCCAAATCAATCATATGGCCTTGCTTGATTTAAGCGAACAGAACTGGTAGCAATATCGGCAATAATGTTCATTAACACAAGCTGTTAGTAGTTGTTAGCAATTTTTATTAATCAGTTGACATTTCTAGCTGCTCCATGACTAAGCAAATAGATATACCTCTTTGGTCCTCTCTGTTGCTTTGCTTTCTTTCATTTATCACTCCCCAATCTCCTTCTTTTTCCTTCATTTCCCCTTTGGTTAAACACTTTCTGTAGTGATTAAAGGCTCCATCAAGTCTTCACATCACAATTGGTATCAAATTTCAGACCTATTTCCTGTGGTCTGCAATTTTTTTGTGATTTCATATCATATTTCTGGGTTATACACAGAATTCTGCAACAGCAGAATTTGCTTCTGTCATTAAACTCACATCTTACTGTTCTTTAGCCTCCTGTGGTCTGAATCTCTTCTGCAATTCCAGTAATTATGTTTGCTCCAGCAATTGTGTTGTTTCAGATTTCAGTCTTTCCTCACTCTCATGGCTGGAAATAACAAAAGCTTCAATGAATAATTAAAACAACTAGATCATGACATCCAAGAAAGTTGCAAAAGACCAACTCCTACACCATCAACAAACTGTCAATGCCAAATTCTATAATCTCGTAGACCAGTTCAGCAAGATGGGGACAGAATTAGAAAAATGGATGACGAGATTGATACATTCATGGCCATGATGATAGAAATGATGCAAACCAGAAACACAACCAGCTCTCTATAGCAGCCACATGAATCTGCACAAGTATCTCCATTTCCTGCTGCAACACCATCTCCTAGATGGTAGACCTCATCACTCTTCTCAACCACATTGGACATTACTCCCAGATAAATTCGCCATTTCCACTAACCTAAACATGATTTTCCAACCTTCAATGGCTCCAACCCGAGCTCATGGACCTTTGAATGTCTCAAGCACTTCAGTTTATATCTACTTTTTCCATCCCAAAAAATTGAAATTGCATCAATGTTCCTTTAAGGCAATACTGCCATTTGGTTTCATGGTTATATCATTCATCAAACACGTTTTATGGGAAATCTTCCAAGGTGACATTTGCAAATCATTTAGAGATAGAGCCCTTTTAGATATTGTTGAAGAATTCAGTACACTTTAGCAAACTGACACTTCTGAGGATTATCTTTTTCTTGAATAAGTAATGCATATCATATGATGGGGGGAAGGATTTACAAAAACAAAGCTCAAACAGTCTTAGTCAAAGACGATAAAATTTGGACCATTTCTCAATGTGTGTCATCCTTGCCGTAGGGTGTCATATTAATCTTCTCTGTATCATTCCAACTAAATCAAATATCTCCAAAGAAAACAATTTAAAGGATTATCAAAAGAAATTCAAAGAGCTTAGAACCTTGATGCTTCAACAAAATTAAGGTCTATCTTAATCCTATTTCATATCTAGTTTTCTAAGTGGATTAAAAGAAGAATTGCAACCAATGGTCAATATTCAACCAGGATCCTCGCCGGAGCATTTCAATTAGCTACAGGAGCAGTTCATTGAAGCTCTACCAACAAAACACATAGCTGACCACAGACATTGGCAGATTCCACCCAAATCAGTCACCAATACAAAACCACTTCAGCAAAACACAGCCCATATTCCAGCAAATCAATCACATCTTTCCCTGGAACAGAAGAGAGCTCTAGGATTGTGCTACAATTGCAATTAAAAATTCTCACAAACACAGATGTGGCAAAGAACATCACCATACTATCAAAACACAAGAGAAACTTCTACCTAAGGATCCTGGATTTTGGTAACCAGTTACTTAGCAAAAGATGGATGCACCATCAGAAATCTCCATCAAGGCACTACCAGCAAGCCCTTCAAACAACGCCATTAAGATCAATGGAACAACTCATCAACATCCATTTTTAATACTCATCAATAGTGGTAGAAAAGTTTTGTTAGACCAAAAAGTAGTTAAAGGTATAAAGATTCCTAACTCGCCACCAGAAACATTACATGTCACAGAGGTAGATGATAACAAGATGGTCAGTCACTCAGCCTGATATAAGTTTCCTTCAGCAGCACTCATTTCAAGCTGATTTCAGCATATTGCAGTTGGAAAAGTATGACATGCTATTAGGGGTATACTGGTTAAATCAACATAGTCGCATTATTTTCGATTTTGCCAAACTAGACATTACATTCACACATCAAGAACAGGTGAAATTGATAGGAACATCAATCAGGCCACCTTAACATGCATTTCAGGCAAACCATGCACCACGGATCACCACAACAAGGTATATTAGGCCATTTACTTCAGATTCCTGAAAAGGTTGCTTGACCATTGCTAACAGGCACCAGCTTCCACAGAGACCAACTTCGCAGAGGACAATAACACTACAGGAAGACAAGTTATCATCTGTGCGGTCAGGGAGGACGATAATTGTCAAGTAAAGAATAAAGAATAGTACAACCGCAGGGCAGAACCAACAGCAACATAAAATGCAGGACGTGTAACACTTCAGCAAGACAGATCAGCAGTAATTTAACATAGCATATCAGCACCAATTCAGCAATTCAGCAAAGACAGATCGAAGATCAACTTAATACAAGTGGTTGTGTTTGTTTGGTAGTTCCCAGTTGTTAGCAGTTGTTATGAATTTTTAGTAATCAGTTAGAGGTATTTGAGATACCTAGCTGCTTTATAAATAAGCAAGTAGATGTATGCATTCGGTGTGAATTGAAATTGCAATGAATCAGACAAATCAGCTTAGTTCCTCCTTGCTACCCTCTTCTGTTTAGCCTTCTTTCATTTGTCACCTCTGAAACACGGACATCAAAACGGGACACGGACACAACACAATACAACACCGACACGCCGACATACTATTTTTTAAAAATTAAGGATACGACACGTTGAGGGCACGTAAACTAAAATTATGATTTATAATTTTTTAATTGATAAATACTACTTTTTATACTAGATTCATGAATTATAGTTTTTTATGGGTCCAGTACGAACATGGGCCAGCAGGAACGAGGCCCAATCAGCAGGGAGGCCCAGCTAGACAATGGGGCCAAGAGGCTTCATACGACACCCAACACCACAAGATGGATCTTGGGCCAGACAGGCCACACCAAGGCCCACTGGAGATCACCTGACATGCGCCTGATCACAATCCGTCTGCGCTTCCCCCAAGACGGCTGCAAACTAGCAGTGCAGAAGATGCCGGCTCAAAAAATGCAAGCTAATGGCAGATGAAGTCAACTCTGGCAGACCGCAATGCCCGCTACCCTACAGTGGCTCAGCCAATCCCAGCAAAAGGCGACTAGGCCCGTGCCGGTCACGCCGGGCAACAGTTTCTTCGCTACAAGAAGGCAACAATTGACATGTTGGCCACTGCCTGCGCTCAGCGGCCGGCGAACCCAGACAGGACACCTGTCACACGTTTCCGCGCCCAAAATCTCCTCCACAGAGCTTACAAATACCTACTCCTACACTAGAGAAGGGGGAGGATTCAATCATCCAAGATCACTCGAGGCACCTCAAGGCTGTCACAAGCTAAACTTCAAACCAAAACACGAGGAGAAAGGCCCAACTCTCTTCCCTCCTAAAACCATCGCTCTTGCCCAGCGATCTTAGTGAGCCACTTTCTGAAGTGCACAAAAGGAGCCCAAACCTCCTCTAATCCTCACATCCCATGCATACAAACATCCGTGCATTCCACATCACGTTTACCTTTACGCCTGCATCTTTCCATTCTCTTAAAAAGATTACTGATTTAAACATCGGAGAATAAACCGGAGAACGAGTCCCGCCCATCCTCTAATCTCTTGTTAGTTATTTGTGGTGCGCATGGCCCTAGTTGAAAGACACGAAGACCGGACCAGTTCAAGCTCAAACCGACGCGAGGAGCCCAAAGCTTCCTAATCCGCACGGTAACCCGGACCTGAGGACGCATCATCGGCACCCTCTATGAGAACAACAACAAAGTCTAACCATTTGTCACCACATCCACTCTCAAAATCGGAAAATGGTCAATACCAAAGTGCAAGATAGCGCGCCAGCAAGGGACATAGCCGCCCAGGGCGACGACCCCTCTATGGGTAGCCGTGCCGACCAACAACTCGAGCCTGACGTGCACAAGTTGGCCGCTGACATGGGCGATATGAAGCAGATGCTTCAGATACTGTGCGCTTGGACTGGCACGCAATGGTCAAAACTCCTCCCCCAGGCCCCAGGCATCAACCTCTAGACGAAGGGGCCATGGGCCGAGGCACCCCACAGCAAGAACAACAAGGCCTGACGACACCGGGGGCAAAGCGGCCTCAAGCAGTAGAGCCTAAACATCAGCGCGGAGCCTCCCGGGCAAGAAAGCGCCGGAAGAAAGCCAGGAGCACCAAAATTCCTGCAAATCCCGAAACAACCGGAGGCCCACGACTAGAGGGGAGGGCTCATGTAGTACACAGCTGCCCTGTGCATGCAGCCGCCATGACCTACATGCCCCCCAGAGTACTCCGAGCTCAGAAACTTCATCAATGCCAAAAGAAACAAATCCTCACATTGGATGGAGGAGAAAGTAGAGAAAATATGACAACATGAGTTCCCAAGCAAGGTTGGCTGACAAACGCTTAAACTGAGGATGTCGCCGTCCACCATGGACATTAGGACGCAGCCGCTCCCCCTCGAGTTCAAGATGCCGGCACTGGATGCGTACAATGGAAGTACGAATCCGATAGATTACCTGTATTAGTTCCGGACGCTGCTGACCATCCACGGGGTAAGGCCACCATGTGCAAGTGTTTCCCCCTAACACTCAAGGAGGACACCAGGCTCTGGTTCCATGGCCTCTAGCCAAACTCCATCTATTCATTCGATGAACTCGCTGACTGCTTCCTGTGCCAACTCACCTCCAGTCAAAGGGACGAGAAACAACCCTGGCGCCTCACCCACCTCCGCCAAAAGCCTAAAGAGAGCTTGAAGCGGTTCCTGAACAGATTCACCACGGAGGCCTACCGAATCCCCCGACTCTCTAATGAGATGAAGCTGAGTGCCTTCATCGCCACGTTGGTGACTGGGGAATTCTTCAAGTACCTAGCGCATCAACGCCCCCAGACCTTCCAAGAAGCAAAGGCCATCGCTGGGATCTACATAATGGCTGAGAAGGCCAACGAAACGAAACGTCCCGAAAGAGTGGACCGACAACCCGAAGGTCCAACCGTGAGGAAGAAAAGAAACAGACATAGTGGACGCTCTCGAGAACCACAAAAGCAGTCGCAGTCCGAGTCGGGTGTATGAAGGGAATATAGGCCTCTGGCCCTGACGCCCATGAATGACACCCGCTCAAGCATCTTGATCCAGATCAGAGACGAGAAATTCCTGAAGTGGCCCAAGGCGCCGAAGAACCTAGAGGTCGGAGAGCAGACCAAATATTGACATTTCCACCCGCCTCTGGGACACATCACGGAAGATTGCCGAACCCTAGAAAAGGAGATCAAAGACTTAATCCGTCGGGAGCACCTCACACGATTCCTGAGAAGCCCGGAGCAGACCCCCGAGGCAGCAAGTGATGAAGCCAAAGAGCAGCCGAGGAACCGTGTCGCCACTGGCGTCATCAACATGATCTTGAGCAAGCCGGCCAAGAGCAACAGCCAAGATCGACCCGAAGCCACATCTAGCAGCAAGATAGCAAAGGTAGAGGTTAGGGCTGATGTCATTAGTTTTAGTAACGACGATATAACTCATACAACGTCCCCCCATTTAAACCATCCTGTTGTATCTGCCCTCATTTCAGATGGTACGTTAGACTATCAACTGAAACGAATTTTCATTGATAATAGAAGCTCTTGAAATTTGTTGTATCTCGATGAAGTCTTTAAACTAGGATTGAAAAAGCGCCAAATGAAAGCAGCCAAAGGCCCCATGTATGGCCTAGATAATGAACCAGTGCCCGTACATAGAGAAGTCCAACTTGAAGTCACGACAGAGACTCATCCACGTATGGCCACCCAAACACTCACGTTCCTTGTCGTTGACTTGCCATTGATCTATAACGCCATCCTGGGCCAACCATTCCTAACCACCTTCGAGGCGGTAACGTCAATCCCCCACTTAAAGGTGATGTTCCTGACGCCATATGGAGTAGGGGAGGCGCTGGGCGACCAAATGATGAAACGGACGTGCTACCTGTCCCAGATCACTTCAGTCACTCCCAGCCGACCAGCAAAGGACCTAAACTTCCGAGATGAGTCCACGCCACAGCAAGCCTAGTCTGGAGATTCGACAGACTTGGTCCCTCTGGACCCCAATGAGCCCGAGAAATGCATACATGTTGGCAGTTCTCAGTTGACACTCGTCCACGACCAGTTTGTGAGCTTCCCCAGGCAAAATTCTGACATTTTTGTATGGACTCCTGCAGACATGTCCGAGATACTAACCGAAGTAATGGTTCACAAGTTAGGCGTCGATCCGAGTTATATACCCATTCAGGAGAAGCGCAGGAACCACTCCGTCGAAAAACTAATCGTCTTAAGGGAAGAGATGAAGAAGCTACTCGACGCAGGGTTCATAAAGGAGGTCCGATACCTGGACTGGCTATCAAACGTCGTTCTCATGAAGAAGAGCAATAGCAAATGACGGATGTACGTTGACTTCATCAACGTGAACAAAGCCTACCCAAAAGACAGTTTTCCGCTACCAAGGATCGACTCACTAATGGACTCCACGTCCAAGCACGAACTCTGGAGCTTTATGGACGCCTACTCGAACTACAACCAGATAAGGATATGCCCGGATGACAAAGAGCACACTTCTTTCATGACCGACCAGGGGACCTACTGCTACAAGATTATACCCTTTAGTTAGAAGAACTCCAACACTACTTATTAGCGGCTGGTGAACAAGATGTTTGAAGCCCAAATCGGATGAAACGTGAATGTATATGTGGACGACATGCTCGTCAAAAGCAAAGCCACCGACGACCACGTGCACGATCTCGCCGAGAACTTTGAGGTGCTTCTGGCTCACAGGATGAAGCTCAACCGACCAAGTGCACATTCAGAGTGACATCCAGAAAGTTCCTAAGCTTCATAGTATTACAATGCAGCATCAACGCGAACCCGGAGAAAATAAGGGACATCCTTGACATGAGCCCACCACGGACCATGAAGGAGGTCCAGAAGCTCACGAGAAGGCTTGCCGCCTTCTCTCGTTTCCTGGCCAAAACGGCAGAAAAGTACTTGCCGTTCTTCAAGGCCCATAGAGGGACAAAGGCAACCGGATTCTGATGGACTGCCAAATACGAGGCTGCATTCCACAAGCTCGAAGAATCTCTCTCCGACACTCCACTCTTGACCTCGCCTTCGGAGGGCAAGGAGCTATACCTTTATCTAGCAATATCAGATACAGCCCTAAGCTCGATTCTCATCCTTCAGCAGGGAGGCGTGCAGAGACCTATGTACTACGTAAGTAAGATGCTAACAGACATGGAGTCTTGCTACCCTCTCGCTGAAAGAATCACCCTGGCTCTTATCTACTCCACTAGAACGCTGCGGCCATACTTCCAGGCACACCGCATCATCGTGCTGACCGACCAGCCATTAAAATGAATCCTCCAGAAACTAGAGACGTTCAGGCGACTGGTCAAGTGGGCCATAGAGCTTGGCGAGTTCAATGTGGAGTTCTGACACCGGCCGGCCTTGAAGGGTCAGGCCCTCATGAACTTCATGGTCAAAACGACAACCCTTACTCTTGACGCCCCCAACTAGGTCAAGGACACAAACGTTTCCAGCGCAGCAATATGGACCTTACACGTCGACGATCGTCTACGTAGGCAGGTAGTGGGGTCGGCATCATTCTCGGAACTCCCAAAGGCTCAAAGATAAAATGCTCCCTGGCGCTCGGAATCCGAACAACCAACAACGTTGCAGAATACAAGGCCCTTCTCATGGGACTCAAGTTAGCTAAGGAGTGCTCGGCAAAGGCATTAATCGTTTATAGCAACTCAATGTTGCTGGTCAATCAAATCCAAGGGACTTTCAAGGCATCAAACCCTCAGCTCACCAAGTACCTAGCTAAGGTGAGAGCTCAGCCCAGGCATTCGAAAAGGTCAAAATTGTGCATATCCCGAGGACAAAAAACTGGAAATCCGATCAATTGTCCAGAGCCGCTGCGACAGGTTCTTAGGAACGGTACACCAAGAGCATGCGGGAGATCTTGGCTACCCTCAGCATTGACAACCTAGAGCGTAAGACGCTGCAGGTAGCTGACAGCGACAACTGGATGACCCCATACCGGAGGTACCTGACAAACGACACCCTGCCGAAAAACTCAAAGGATGCGAAGTGCACAAGAAAGACGGCCGGTTGGTATGCGATCATCAACGAGAGATTTTACTGACGAGGATACTCGAACCCTTACCTAAAATGCCTCACGCCTGAAAAAGCCGAATACGAGCTGGGCAAGGTACACCTCGGCATTTGTGGCTCATACATCGGAGGGAAGAACCTCGCATTCAAGATCATGTGGCAAGGTCTGTACTAGCCCACAATGAAACGTGATGCCATGGACTTTGTCAAAAGATGCGTGAGCTGCCAAGTCCCTGATCCATGAGCCATCAGCCGCACACAAAATTACAAAGCCATCAAGCACCACGGCCGTTCGCACAGTAGGGGGCTCGATATCCTTGGACAAAGGAAATTTCTCATTATCGGGATCGACTATTTCACTATGTGGGTCAAGGCCACTCCTCTAGTGTGTATAACCGAGCAAAACGCAACAAACTTTATCCGTTAGAGCATTGTTTGTCGGTTCAAAATTCCCGATGTAATAGTGACTCATAGCGGAACCAAGTTCACCAGCAAACAGTTCACTATGTATTGCATGAGCTTGCACATTAGACTGGTCCACACGTGTGTGACATACTCGCAGGCAAACGGCCAAGTCGAAGTGACGAACCGAACACTGCTGCATGGGATGAAGACAAAACTGGAAGACGTAGGAGACTCCTAGGCAGACGAGTTACCATCCATGCTATGATCATACCGGACGACACAGCAGGAACCAATGCGAGAGATGCCATTTAGCCTCTGCTATGGGGCCAAAGCAATGGTCCCTGTCGAGGTCGGGTTACCTAGCCTTCAGATCGAATGCTTCGATATGTCAATAATTCTCAGAGGCTTAGAGAGCACCAAGACCTGCTCCTAGAAGTCCGTGATGCGGCATGCTTACAGACGGCAGCCTACCAGCAGCACATCACTCCGTATTACAACAAGTGGGTAAAGGCTCGTTTGCTCGATCTTGGGAATTTGGTTCTACAGAGTGTAGAGGCGACGGGCAAGACTACTCGCAGGAACAAACTCTCCCCGAACTCGGAGGGGTCGTTCCTTGTCTCAGTGATCCTCTGGAACGGGACGTACAAGCTATGCATCCAAGACAGCAAAATGGTCCCTCGAACCTGGAATGCCATCCACCTCAAGAAGTATTATCAGTAGTCCTCGGACACACCTAGGTAAGGTTTGCATACATCGTCTAGGATGCTCGTACATGTAACATGTTTCTGTTAATAAAATCATTGTTTTCACTTTTTTTGTCTAATTGTTCATATGAGTGCATGCATGCCTATCATTTCATAAACTAAAATGACCTAGACTGCCCCTAAGTTAGGGAAACGCTCGTCCACCTGTAAATAAACCCTAAGACGGTCAAAGAACCTTGGCCCCATGCCAAGCGGCCCATTCCCAGTCGAACTCTAGACTTCAGCTCTGCGCCGAAAGGCCCTTCAACGGCCAAAGAACCTTGGCCCCATACCAAGCAGCCTACATGCAACCGATGACCAAGCATGGGGGCTCCAGAAGCTCCTAATAAAATGGCAATTAAAACCCTAGGGGGCCTAAATAGCAGGCGTGCAACGATCTTCCCCCAAGAAAGAGAGCACCCCAAGGAAGAGAGCACCCTCAGTCAATGACGGTTGGTGGGCTAGAACTATACACACATAAGCTACGATGCCTCGAGCGGGGCCGAGTGCCGATATGCTATTGTGCAGGCGACGGCTTAAGACCCCACCAGAATCCGGCTGCTGTGGTCTTAAAACCCAGCTGGCCCATGTGAGACTCTACCTTGGGCGTGTGGCGACGTCCAACCTACTAGACAGAGCACCCCACTAAAGTAAGGTGCAACGATGTCTTCAATCAAAGACGAGCACAACTCAAATGGCACCACAAGCGAGCCGTGGTGACGATGGCAAAATTGCCTAGCCTGAACAACAAAAAAGACAGCAATGCAAGAAGGCATCCCATTCATTAAACAAGTTGGAAATTACAACGTCATTCGTTCAACTACCAAAAAAAAAAAAAAAAAAAGAAAGAAAGGGGATAATGTACAATGATCCCGTCTACCCTAAGTGTGCAAGGGCCCCGCTTCCTCCAAGAAGTTAATCATGTGAGACCGATCCCGGACACCATCGTTCTTTGGGTCAAAAATCCCTATGGAGACATCAGGGACAGCCACGGACACTATCCGACGGCACAGACAAATACCGTCCCAGAACCTAGTGTTCAGCACTCGTCCAATCTCCTCCGGAGCAAGCCGGGTCCGCAAGTCGGCTACTACACGGGCACTTCGAGCCTGGAGCTCAGAGACGTAGTTGCAGACCGCCTGCAACTTACTCCTTAGCAGTTCATTCTCCTCCAGGGCCCGAGCCCTCTCCTCTCTCATGGCAGATAGCTCCTACCTCAAGACGACTATCTCATCCTCTCTGCTCCACGATGCTACCTTCGCGGCCTCTCGGGCTTGACGGATGAGTTCATCCTGACGAAAGAGACCCACCTGGACAAGGTGGACCAAAGCCATGCTCTGCAAAGGGAGAGAAGAAAGAAAGCTCGTGAGTCCCGAATAAGCGGAATCGTGTTGCATGAAGGAAATCAATAAACACAATCAGGGCTAGGGGAGTGAAGAAATCATACCTCGAGAATGGACTCCTCTACGACGTTGGATGAGTCCAACGTGGTCCCAAGTGCGGGCATAGCTAGAGGCTCTAGATGTACAACGCCCTCCTCCCTTCTGCCCTCAAATGCCTCGCTCACTTAGGGTCCCACATCAACCTCCTCGGGTAGACTTAGGACCACAACAGGTTTCAGAACCACAATTGCTGAAGACCCCATAGTCGGCGCGTCAACAATCTCCAGCACGTCTGCAGGCTTAGCATCAGGCTTAACGTCCACTATATCAACAACGGCCGCCTGTGCTGCCTCGACGAACTCGCCAACAGCAGCAAGAATCTCCCCTTCGGCCCTTGAGTCATGCAGAGTAACGGTAAAGAAACAATTTCAGTGGCACAAGAGAAAAAAGACAAATATCAACGCTTTAATTCATTAAAGTCTTCTTTACAAAATACAAGACTTGCACCAACGTAAGTACAAGGAAAATAAATATGAAGCAAAATACATGAAGTAGAGAAGTAGTGGGGTGTGCTCAGGAGATCAAATTTGGGGAAACACGCCGAGAGAAAGAGCTCTCCCCTCGGTAGCATCTACCACACGACGGCGCCCCACGGAACGCGGATGGAATCCCATTCTCTTGCTGAAGGATGAATAAGACACCACCACAACAAGGGAAAGGCCTCCGCCTCGAGGTCAACCACGAAAGATACGGGACCCAGAAAAATCACTGGATGCTTAGCCTAGCAGGACCTCGAGTGCGCCTCCTATAGCAAGCCCTGGAGACTACCAGCAATAGAAAGAGCGGGAGGCAGAGCATTTCCAGAGGTCTATGACCTGGAATCGGGATTCTGACCTCCTCCCGATGCTCCTCCAGAGGCTAAACATCTAGGCTAAGCAGAGAGAAGGCATGTCACAATTGCAGAGTGCCTAAGCCACCCTCGTTACAACGAGAAAACACCCTCAGAAAGGGCATGACAATAGGCATCAATAACAGCTTCAAGTCTTCCGCAGATCCATCCAATCCTCGTACGAAGCATCATGGAATATGAGACAAGAGAAGGTTCCCACATTACCTCGTCAGCGTGGGAATGAGCTTGGGCCCCAACGTATGGAAACTCTCCAATTTACAACCGCGCAGGAGATCAGGCAAGCTCCCAGCAAAGGAACACTCTGCCCAATAGTTGGCAATCAGAAAACATGAAAGGCATCAATGCGGAGCAGAGTCCCAGGCCAAGAATCTTACCAAGCAGAGCATCAAATCTCTACAGTGCATTCTAAAAAGCTACGGATTCGCGTGCGGAAGGAGCAATGCCCTCGGGAGCTGGTGAATGGCGCACCTCGAGAAGGAACACATGGGATGGAAGTCCAAGGCCCATCATCTGACATACTAGGGCCCAGCAGAGAGCCATCCCCAGGCATGGGGAGCTAGTGATGGGTCTAATACGAATATGGGCCAGCAGGAATGAGGCCCAGCTAGACAATGGGGCCCAAGAGACTTCGTACGAAGCCCAACACCACAAGATGGATCTTGGATGGAACAGACCGCACCAAGGCCCAAAGGAGATCAGCTAACACGCGCAGAATCACAATCCGTCTAAGCTTCCCCCAAGACGACAGCAGACTGGTAGCACAAAAGACACTGGCCCAGGAAACGCTAGCCAATGGCGGATGAAGTCAACTCTGACAGACCGCAATGCCCGCCGCCCTACAGCGACTCAACCAATCCCAGTGAAAGGCGACCAGGCCCGTGTTGATCACGCCGAGCAATAGTTTCCTCACTACCACAAGGCAACAACTGACACCGCTGGCCACCGCCAGCGCTCAGCGGCCGGCAAACCCAAATAGGACACCTGTCACAGGTTTCCGCACCCAAAATCTCCTCCACAGAGCTTACAAACACCTACTCCTACACTAGAGAAGGGGGAGGATTCAATCCAAGATCACTCAAGGCACCTCAAGGTTGTCACAAGCTAAGCTTCGAACCAAAACATGAGGAAAAAGGCCCAGCTCTCTTCCCTCTTAAACCGCCGCTCTTTCCCAGCGATCTTAATGAGCCACTCTCTGAAGTGCAGAAAAGGAGCCCAAGCCTCCTTTAATCCTCACTCACATCCCTTGCATACAAACATCCATGCATTCCACATCACATACCTTCACGCCTGTATCTTTCTACTTTCTTGGAAAGATTACTAACTTAAACATCGGAGGATAAACCGGAAAGCGAGTCCCATCAATCCTCTAACCTTTTGTTAGTTGTTTGTGGTGCACAGGGCATAGGTTGAGAGATATGGAGACTTGACCCGTTTGAGCTCGACCTAACGTGATGAATTCGAAGGCGCCTTAATCCACACGGTAACCTGGACCTAAGGATGCATCAGTTTTCATTTGTAATGAAGAAACTAAATTATTACTCCACGAAAGATCAGCTATGTTATCACCTTCATTTGTTTCACCTCCATATTTATCTTTTCTTTCTCAAGTCATGACTTTGCATCCTATGAAAATTTGGTAAAAAAAAGTGTCGCTTACTACGAAAAAAAGTCACTCTTGACTATGAGATAATCCTAGAGAAAGGTACTATTAATAGAAATGAAAGAGAAAGGTACGGTTTTAAATTTTTAAAATTATAAAATAGCCCACATTTTTTTAAAATTTACAAAATGGCTCACAATTTTTAAAAAATTATAAAATGACTTAACGTGTCCAAAGTACGTTGTGACGTATCCGGAGTATTTCTAAAACGTGTCAAGACGTATCCAAAACGTGTCCAAAACATATTAGGATGTGTTCAGAGCATATCCGAAATGTGTCAGACAAGCAAAATAAATTAGCACGTGTCGAAACGTGTCCGACATGTGTCCCAATGTATGTAGGGCGTGTCAGTATCCAAAACGTGTCAAACACCGACACCATAAATTCGAAAGAGAGTGTCTGTACTTCCAAGTTTGTCACTCCCCAATCTCTCTTTTGCTTCATTTCCCCTTTAGTTATATACATTTTTCCTAGTGATTAACGGTACCATTAAGTCTTTGCATCACAGCCCAACATTCGTGTGGAAGGTAGATTACCTCTATGGTACAAGTTCCCGTCAATCAACAATACCATCCCGTTGTCTTCTTGATGCTCTTTCCTTCCATTTGGTCTTGGGGTAGCTGGTCGAGCAGCAAACATTCCAAATAGTGGTCCATTCACACAGGCTTGTCTAAAATCTAGAGATTTCCTCCAACTCCATAATGTTGGGCTGCTTGAAGATTTCCACCATTTCGCCTCTGATGTGTTCCATTGGGCACAAGGTTGCAAGCTTGGATAGAGTGCCAACATGGGATTTCTCAACTCTTGGTATATCAATTAGTTCATACCTCCGGATCTCTAGTCATGATTGTCGCCATATGGATCACCTTGGCTGCTTTGCAGTTGCGCAGGGTTTAGGGACAGCCTCAATTCTTTCTAGTGGAGTGGAGCCTCTCTGCACTGCCCATCCCCTCATGTGTTCAATCGGGCACAGGACCGCAAGCTTGGATAGAGTGCCAACATGGGATTTCTCAACTGTTGGTATATGAATTAGTTCATACTTCTGATCACTAGTCATGCTTGCCACCATATTGATCACCTCAGCTGCTATGCGGTTGCGCAGGGGTTTAGGGACAGCTTCAATTCCTTCTAGCGGAGTCTCTCTGCACCACCCATCCTGGTTTCAAAAGAGCTTGATCAGTCTGCCCCTCCTTTTCAATGCCTCTATCTACTTCTGCAGGTTCTAGCATTCTTCAATGTTGTGGTGGAGGCTTCGGCAGAAATGGTAGTATTTGTATCAAGGGCCAGCAGATTTCATACCAGACTCAAACACCAAGAATTTCTCATCCTGAATTTGCATGAGGATGTTGATGCCAGTATCATTCATATGCATAGGGGCTGGATGGGCATTGCAGGGGCCTCTAAAAGAGCTTGTCTTGCCAAGAAAATCAAGACAGATATGCCCTGGACTCCGTGTTTCCCGCTCCCACCTTGCCCAAGTTTATCTGATACATTCTGCTCAATAACCTGGCTCTGCTGGCTTCATCAGAAGCTACATAAGATTTAGCCCTCGCCCACTAGTCAGCAAAACTACTTCACTTGTTTTCTATTGGTAACCTGTAAAAATTTGGCAGATGTACAACCCTGGGATGACCAGCAGATCATTAATTTTGCCTCATCAGTGAGGTTTGGGATCCCTCAGACCTAAGCATTAAAATGTAAGGTATACCTTCGGACATTTACTAGGAACTTGGTATGTGATTGTTAGGTGCCAAGGGTGCTCTCTCAACCCTTTCACTAGATGCCCACTAAGCAAGACTCTTCTTTGATAGGTTTTCAAATGAGTCAACCAAGTTCACTTAAGACAGTAGAACAGGCTCCTTACATTCCCTTTAACATCATGGGGAAGCACCAGAACAGGACTAAGCTTCTCAAGCCATGGAAGCAGAGCAAAGTCTGAAGGTGGTGAAGATGATCCAACAAGTCAATGTTCCTATCGTATGATTCTAGGGTGCATCTTGAATTATCTGAAAAGTGTTTTTCTCAGAATCACCACAGCAAAGGGGGTCCTATCCACATGCAGAAGCATCTTTATGCTCTCATCCTTTAAAGACATGTTGCATAATCTTGCAGATCCTCTCCCCGATATTTGTGGAAGCAGAGATCCTTCAAGCATTCATGAAGGCCCCCAACTCTGTGTGGTTTGCCAAGACCCAGACTCTTTGTCAGGGATGGGAATAATACTGGATGAGCTCTCTCCGTTTTGAGGGGCT
Organism: Nepenthes mirabilis; assembly: GCA_025585075.1. Taxonomy (NCBI): domain Eukaryota; kingdom Viridiplantae; phylum Streptophyta; class Magnoliopsida; order Caryophyllales; family Nepenthaceae; genus Nepenthes; species Nepenthes mirabilis. Next base: position 60,903 of record JAODPA010073824.1, read on the forward strand.
TCCACCCTCCGGCGGGATCATGGATATTGCCACTCAAGCATCAAGTCCCTTGTTTTAGCAATATCTAGGCCTCGTGCCAGGATGCATCTGCTATTCCAGGACCTAGGTCCTCAGAGGCTAGGAATGATGGATACTTACTCTTCCTAGAACCTCTAGTCAAGACAACCTTCTATTCCTTGCTGAAGGGAAGGGAAGTTGAATTTCATGAGTTGTTAACAACTCTACCATTTCTCCCAACTCGATGGCCAAGTTGTTGGGGCTCCATGTATGTAGGTAAGATTTTGTATCCTTGGTTAACAAGTTCTTGGGGGTGAGGCCAAGTAGCCTAGTCTTCCTTCAGGACGATGCTAGATAGGCCTTAAGTCCACGTATTGACCATTGCACACATGATTTTGATTAGTGTCAAGATAAAGGAGAAGAAAACACAATTCTAAAAAGCAACCTTGATTACATGGATCTTTTTTAGGGAATGCCTTTTTTAGGTGTTCCCATACACTGTACCAATGATGCATCCTTGGAAATTGGAACAAAGTTCCAATCAAGAAAGTGGTTAGTCAAACATGGAGCAAGCTTTGAATCCTAAATCAAAATCTTGCACACCACAATAGAGATAGGAGGTCAAAGGGCATAGAATTTTTTCCTAGAAGAACCCCTTCGACACTCAAATCAATATATTGTACAATATATATTGGAAAGCAAAATGATTCAAAGAGTAAAAGAAGTTTATGATGACAAGTTATTATGCATTATGCATTGAGTGTAGGGAAAAGAAAAGATAGAGTTGTAGATCGGCTTAAATGTTCTTCATGGATTACTTTTGATTGAGTGGACTTAGATGAGTCCTTAGTCGTGTGGTATGGTCAAGTATGTGGACTTAGGAGAGATCTTTATCGTTAGTTAAGGGGCAGATTAAGAAGGCTTGTTAGAGAATTTTTCCCCATAGTAACAATTAAAAAAAAAAAAAATCTCTCTAGCCTTTTTAGTTTTAAGACTATGTTTTCATTTGCATATATTGCATCAAGTATTGCATACCTTGTAATCTTTTAAGGACCTTTATAAAGGAGGTCAAGTCCCTTAAAATGCCAGTGATAATGAAAACTCATCCCATCATTGCTCTTAATTTGAAAAGGGATTTTCTTTAGTGCTTTTAATTCAAAGGATATTATTTTTACTAATCATAATTTGGAGTGGCTTCCAAAAGGTAAGGAATCATTATTGGTCTTCTGTTCTTCTTGTAGCTATGAAAAAGGATAGCCTCAGCTAATTTACACCTCAATTTTGCGGCCAACCTCTACCACAGGTACCGAGAGATCGAGGTTTTTTAGGGCTTCAATATCAAAGACTTCAATTTTCCGGGACTTTGGATCTCCCATCTGAGAGTTTGGATTTTCCTAGGACCTCAGTCTCCCTTGGGACCTTGATCGTATAAGACCTCGGTAATTTCTCATACGTCTGTTGTCTGGGACATATTTCTTCTCTTATAGCTCAACGTTCTGGCGCCTCGGTCTTCTCCTGTGCATCAGCTGTCTGGGACCTCGGTCCTATTTGGGACCTCCCATCTGGGACTCCCGCCTCTCAAGGAAGCTCGACCGCCAACTCAGACACCAGAACCTGAGCATCTCCGCATTGGACAACCCAGCCCAACAAAATCCGAACAAGACCTTAAATTTTCAAAACCCATCGCCATCAATCAATTGTAGTTTAAAACCAAGGACTTTAGATTGGAAATGCAAACCCGTGCCAACAACAAATTCTACGCGATTAACAACATAACGATAAATTCTATGTGATGTCAACAAAATCACTATAAGTCCCATGATCCAAACAGTATTCTTTATCCACAAAAAAACCTGGGGAGACATAATAAATAGTATCTCAATTCCCGAATACATTTCACTTTCCTCGACATCTAAAGATAACAAATAAAACACTTCAAGTCAAGACCTGAGCGAGAGAGAGAGAGACATTAAAATAGCGAGAAACAGTAAGGGAGAGAGAGCAAAACGGAGCTTACTGAGCCACGGCGCGATTCCCCGACGGTTTCTGCTCCAAGGGAGGGACCCAATCACCCTGGACCCACTCGCGATGCAACCTAAGTTCAGACTCGGCAAACTCAATCTGCTCCCTCGAACACCTGAAGAAAACAGCGTATCTAGAACCTTCCAGAACCTTCGTGACCACGCCCTCCCACCATCCATCGTTATGATACGCATCGACCTCTTCGCTAAGCAGGAACTTCCTGACCTCCTCGCGAGGTGGAATCGGCCGGATGAGGACGGCGTTGATGAACTCCCGAAGCGGCTTGGAGCCTTCGTCGTCGACCATCAGGCTGTGGTACTCGACGAAGACTTTGTTGCTTCTTCGAGAGAATGCGCGGAGGACGGTGGCGGTGTACCAGGATCCTCGCAGGCCCTCGTCGTCGGAGCTCACCTCTACGACTGCTCCTCTCTTGCAGAGGTCTTCGTAGTCGTCCGCCATGCCCGTGCGGCGTGGTTGAGTACTGTTCAGGTAGTGTCGTAGACGGAGGAGTGAATCTGCTGGGACTGCGACGTGGGTGTACGGCAGACAATCACACATTGTATTAGTGAATGTGGCCCTTGAAAAACAGGATATTTAGCTTTAAACAACTCCTAATTATCACTTTGGACAAGACCTCTCTTAAAACAAATCATTGAACACATAGAAAAGGAATAGTTATTCCTTCCCAACAAGGAATAAAAAAAATCTAGGAGAAGTAAGGAATAGTTATTCCTTGTAATCAACGGGAATTGTTATTTCCAACACACTTTACAACCAAACGGTGAAATTTTTATTCCACCAAGAATAAGGAGGGAATAGAATTTCTATTCCCTCCAACCAAACACCACCTTACGGTACGTTTGGTTGTTGGAATAGAATTAGGTGGAATAGAATAGTTATTCCAGGGAATAGAAAAGGATGAGAATAGAGTTGGAATTGTTATTCTTATGTTTGGTTGTTGTAATAGAATAAGGTGGGAATTAATATTCCATTATTTGGTTTGTAGAATAGTATGATGAATAATGTGGGAATAGCAATAATAATAAACATA
>JAODPA010073835.1:0-29642 GCA_025585075.1 Nepenthes mirabilis
CCCACCCTATATCCTTTGACGTTCAAGTTAGTATCTATGTTTTTAAGGAAGAAATAAGATGATGCAAATTAAAAACTAGATGAATTTTTTAAGTATGGGAGCTCGCGCTTTTCTTGAAGCACCTTAGAGAGAAAGGGAGTTTTTTTTTTGGGTTACCAGAGAGCATCCTCCTTTGCCTTATTGGATAGAAGGTCTTTTTATAGTTATTATTGAACAATTGATTATTTTTGTTAATTATTCAACAAAATCGTCTAGGAAACCGTTGAATGAATAAAACTTTATCAATATTTTAGTTTCAACTATCCACGGCTGTTATGATGAGATGGAGAGAAACCGTCCAACTGTTATCTTCGATTTCAACTTATTCTCAGATGGATATGTAAACTGGGCCAAATAGCCTCTTGGACTTCTCTGATATATGGGCCAAATTTTAAAAATAGGCATTCTTATTAGGTCATTGGCGTCAATACTCATCACTTATTATTATTATTATAGATAGATGAATAGATCGGCAATCTACATAATATCATCGTCAATAAGAGAGAGGGAGAGAGCGAAATTCCATCTTGGCAGTGGATTGATATTATATTGTTTGCATAACTGACGCGGAGAAAATGGCAGTCGTAAGCTTGATGAAATTCGGGTAAAACACATCATCTCTGCATTATATTTTTCTAATATGCCAATTTATCATGCTTCTTCATATGGCCCACAAGATTTCCGCTGTGTTTTCGAAATTGCATGACCAGTCTAAGAATGCACACCACATGTTTGTAATAATGGCTGAATGGGAATTCCTTCGTCCAACTAGATTTCCTTTATACAAGTCGACCACTAGGGTTAACTTTGCAGTCTTAGTGGCTTGCATCTTTCATGTGGTAATTATTGCTGCCAGTTTGTGAATAGTTCATATTGATGACGGTAACATTTGCTGTGATCGTTATCATATTTGTTGTATATTGATGTGTTCTGGATTCGAGTTTTGGATGAATTTGGATTCAACTGCTCTTTAGACTTGTGAGGATGTTGGGTCCGGTTTTTATCTTACTCGCCTTAGATCCTGCACACTACGGCAGAAGATGAAAAATCAGAGAAAAACGGTGGGACTCGCTCTTTGATTTATCCTCCGATACTCAAGTTAGTAATTTGCCTTCTAAGATGAAGAAGATAAAAATAGAGTATGATGGAATGAATGCTGGGAAGGGAATTTGAAAGTCTAAATTAGAGGTGCACTCGTCGCGGAGTGACTAAGGCGTAATGTGCTCGTGGAGAACGGCTCTTCTGATTACTGGGTTCATTGGAAACGAGGAATGAAAAAGAGAATAGTGATGGATTGCTTGAGAGATGGAATACTTATGTGTGTTTTGAGTATTTCAGAGAACTTGTCTTTGGAGTGCGTCTCCAGGATTTTTTATAGCCTTTGAGCCTCGCTACCTTCCTTAGGTGACGAGGCGGGTTGTCAGCTACCTGAGAGGATCCTTTCCATTCCTTGTGAGGATGTAGGCGCCATTCAGGGCTGCAACGGTTGGGAAGGAGAATTTATTCCCCCGCAATGATGTCCCATGCCATGAATGCTGAAGCTGCTATTGGGAGTTGCATGCTGATTTGAGGGCTTTCCTTCTAGGATATGCACTGATTTGGAGCTTCCGTTACATAAGTGGTTGCCATCTGGGAAGATTCTTAGTATCGCGGCTAATTAGGACAGATGACCATTGCACACAGGAAAGGGCTCATGGGCCGATTTTGGTTTGGGTTGCGTCTATTCTGTGCCACATCTGGCTGCTTGAGAAACTTCTTCGGTCAATGGGGGCGTTGACCGTCCTTTGGGCCAGTGGGCCGCAATGCCTTCTGGGCTACTCATTTCTTTGGGCCGGCTCACTTCAATCGTTCCCATCACTAGCTCCCTATGCCGGTGATCTGAATTTTCATCCTTCGGCATGTTTCTGATGGGACATGATTGGCGTGTTGTTTTCTCAAGTCTAACCTAGATTCCCTTTTTCACTATTTTTGGCGTGACCCACCTGTTTTTCAATTTTCTGTATAATCGCCGGGCTGGTGGTCCTTTGGCATTTAGCATTCTGCTTGTTTCCTTGCGTTCTATAAATCGGGAGCTTTGACGTTTCTTAGTATCATCCCCCTCATTAATCGGTGAGATGCCATGGAAGCTTAACATTGCCGGGGAGCTTGCTGCTCCGGTTGCCGGCTCAGCACTTAGGCCGTTCGTGTTTTTTGGTGTTGCTATTTCAAGTCATGATGCTTGGACTGCTTTGGTTGCTCCTTTTCGTGCAAGAGGCCGCTTTGGTCCCTTTTTTGTGTGGGTGGCTGCCGACAAGATTTGAATCCACATTCGAATCTTGACACTTCACTTGAGAGCTTGGAGAAGGCCTTCAAGATGGGCCGCTTATGTATTACTCTCTTTCTCTCTCCCATCACTATTGTTTTGCTGTACAATTGCCTTTAAAAGCTGTGTAACTTGTAAGGAGAAAGTTAATGAGAAAACTTGCAGCCGTTTATGCGAATAATTTCCTTGTTACTTCCTTGTCTTTCATTGTCGTGCATATCTTGTTATTTCTATTGTTGTCACTATTATTATTTTGTACTCCAAAATGGCCGAGAAGTTGTTGGTCTTGGCTGGGTGGCTTGATATATGAAAAGGCAGTAGTTTCAAAGTCAAGATGGTCTGGTCGAAGAAAGCGGAGAGATAGTTGACCGGCTATGTTGACTGGACTATTGTGATCCGGAGAGAAAGTGAAGCCGGAATGGTCATTGACTGGTTTTGCCGACCAAACCACTTGAGTCCAGAGAGAAAGCGGAGCCAGAATGAAGGTTGACCGGTTTCGTTGACCAAAACACTTGAATCTGGAGAACGGGACTGAGCCGGAATGATGGTTGATCGGTTCCATTCACCAAGCAGTATGAATCCGGAGAGGAATCGGAGCTGGAATGAAGGTTGACCGGCGCCATTAACCAAACGCTTGAATCCGGAGAACAGGACGAAGCCGGAATGGTAGTTGACCGGCCCCGTTGACTACTGGAATCTGATAAATAAATGGAGTGGCTTTGATGCATTATTTTATTCTGCTGCCGGCTGGGCACTCAATGAGTTGTTGAGTTGCTTGGGGACTCATGCTTCTTTGTGCGAACTGTTGTTTTTTGCCATGTGTCGCTGCAAAGGGCAACCGTAATCCTGACATTAAATGCGACGGGATATTCAACTTGACAGCGCTGTATCTGGACTCAACACGTGTCTGGTATAATTGCCACACCTTTTCGAGGCGTTGCTTTGTTTTGGTGGTGGAAAACTTTATAAAAACGAAGGGGCAGTTCACATCTTCTTTTTTCTTCTTCTTTCAAATCACTTCTAATCCAGTTCTACTGCCTCTTGTCTGCTTGCTTCTATGGCGCCCACTGTAAACGCAATTTGCTCTGTTCTTAGTACCATCAATATCAGAGCTCTCTATGTTCAGTACAACATCCCGAGTTCCATCGTGTTTATTATTTTGGGGAAGGAAGATAGGGCTTGCTCCCCACCGAAGGGATACATTATTGTTTTTAAGGTTCACTTGCGGAGTAGGCTTCGTCTCCCTATTCTTGAGGAGTTACTCAGCATTTTACAGGCCCTTGGCGTCCTATCACGAGGCTCCATGCGAATGCTGTGCATTACTTGTGTTCGCTCTGTATTTTCTTCCGCCACCATTTGCGGATGCTGTCTATGGAGGCGGTGAGGGTCCTATTCCGGTTTACTCAGAGCAAAGACTAGATCTTGCTCTCTCCCAGGGAGTTGCGTATCAGCAACGTCATCTACGAGTCCGTGAAGAATTGAAGGGATTGGTTCTTCTATGTAAAAGTCTCTGACGATTGGCCTTTGTCCAAGGATTGGGGTAACGTGCCTGAGGTCTTCATTGGGAGGCCCTCATGAGAGGAAGTGGAGGCTATCGAGCCTCTATTGAAGTTGGTGCGGAAGCATCCAGATGAGTTCAGGAGGGACCACCAAGTGTCCCGTGAGGAGGTCAGGTGGGCTTGTTGGGGTCCACCCTTGCTGGTCCAGAAGTCAAAGGCTCCGCCACCGGCGCCATCTTAGCCCAAAAGGAAAGTTGGGGCTCTTGTTATTAGGGACCCTCCTGACTACCCTTCTAGGAAGCGGGTTGCACCCGCTTTGTCCTCTTCCTCGTCCTCCACTGCCTCTGATTTTCGCATGGCTAGGCGCCTGGTGGGCATTGATGAGTAGTCTTGGGCGGAGACTCCCACCATCAATCTTTCGGATTCGGGCGTTATGGGAGTCACTGCTAGAGGGCCTATCATTGAACCACCACCGTTGGGCATATCTGTGGCGCAAGCCGTACTAGTGGAGGTGGAGCTGGTAGAGCCTGTAGCCAAAGAGTTGGCGAAGCTAGTCATTGAGCAACCGGTGGAGCCGGTTGCTGGAGAGCGTGTGGGATTAGCGGTAGTGCCGCCGATAGAGTCGGTGGATGTTGGTGATATCAGTCTTTCTGCTGCATTGCTTCCTGCAGCTACGGGCATTTTTTATGTCGCTTCAGTGCAAGTCCCTGGGGAGGAAGTTGGCACCGCTGAGGAAGCAGCAATGACCGCAGAGTTGGTCCCAGAGGCTACTACGCTTAGCCTTCCAGCTAGACCATTAGAGGACCTCCCATGTCAGAGCCTTGAGTCGCAGGATCTGGCGGGAAAGAAGAATCACAAGTTCCTCATGGTATCCCTTCGATGGTAACTTCCTCTTTTGTTTTTATCCCGTCGGCGTGGTTTTACTTTTCTTTTCTTTTTGTTTTTTAGAATTGTAGGATTAGAGGATTGTTGGCGTGGTAATGATGGCCTACGCTAGCGGACGGAGATAATTGACAAGCGGGAGGAGGAAATTCTCCGGTTAAGGGAGTTCCTGAGCCAATCAAGTGCCATTGCTGCTCAGGAGAGGGAGGAGAACGTCGCCCTCAAGTTGGAGATGTCTGAGCTAAAAGAGAGATTGGGGAGGCTGGAGGCTCGGGCCATCAAAGCCGAGAAATTGGCTGGCAAATTTAGAATGAAGAACGCCACGCTTGAAGACGAGATGGCCACCTGGCTGCGTCTAGAGGAGGTGAGCCAAGCGTTGAAGGCCAGACTTTGGGAAGGTATTCACCTCTGCAGACAGATCATCACTGTGGTAGTTCTCGACTTTCCAGTGGACGTCCTCAACCCTATGAATTGCAGGGCTTTCGGGCATGACGACCTGATTGACTTCTCCCAAGGCGGAGGGGAGCCTCCCTCGTGTCCTCCTACAAGCCTCATGCCTTAGCCAAGGTTTTTGCATTTTGTTCCTCTTGTCCTATACTAGCCGCTTGTACAACAAATATTTATTAATGAAAAGAAATTCGTTTCACAAATGTGTCGATTTCTCTGTCTTCATTCAGTTCTGCTTTTTTTGCGTCAGCCGGCCAGCTTGACATGCTTAATTTTGCATCTGGAACCCATTTTGTATGCAGCGATGCTGGTCGTTAATTTGCTTTGACCGTCACAGACTGGCGTCGTGTGACGCGATATGACGTCTATTATTATGTGCTGCAGGCGGGTTCAATTGGGTAGAGACACATGTCAACTTGCACAGAAGCGACGCGACCCTTCGAACTCTACCACGATGTTGTTTTTTATAGGATTTTTGCCTATTTAAGTGTGGCGTATCTTGCGATTTGATTCACCGCCTTCCCTTTTAGTTCTTCTACTTTCACCATGGCTGATGAAGACATGATCAACATTCCAACTTTGCTTGGTTTGAGCGCGAGGTGTTCTCTCCTCCTACGCTAGAATCCTCCTCTAAAGAAGAGGGCAGTGACGAGGGGACACAGACTGAGAGTGACGGTGAGGACTCCGCTAATACAGTCACCGTCAAGGAATGGAACCACCCAAGCCTTCCATAACTCGAGCCCCAAGGCGCCTCGAGGGCAGCTCTATGCCCTGAGTCTGTTGGTCCCTCTTACTAGGTATGTTTGTTCTGTCGCATAACCATATGGATGACCGTTTGCAGTTCCCATTTGCTGACTCCTTTTTCACCTGTCATCCTGCGAGGAGACCTCGCGGGTTGGACAAGTTTTTGTCTTTGCAAAGAGATGAGATTGCCCGTATGATGTCGGCTTTGGCCGATCTCATGGATGAGGAGGTGCAGCGTCGCGTTAATGCTATGGCTAGAGATGCATTGCAGAGTCAAGTACGAGCCAACTATCTTGACCAAGCCCTGTTGGAGTCTGATGTCAGGTTTCAGGAAGTCTCTGGTGCATACGCACGGGCCATGGAGAGGACATGGCGCTCGAAGAGTTGAGGACAAGGCTTCGCCCTGAAGAGGTGGCTCCCGCTCTGGAGAAGTGATTCCAGGCCAGAATTCACTTTAGTAGGAGGATCGTTTCCTTTGTGGACCCCAATTTTTCTGTCGGCTGTTTGGACTCGAGGAATATCAGCGCTTCTCACCGATCAAAGTTAATCGGATATCCGATAAGGCGTAGCTCGAGGCCTGTGCCACGTCCCCCTAGGGATCCTCCATCTTCCGGTAGTCACCAAGATGAGTCGTAGGTGTAGATAATTCCTTATACACGCGGGGCATTTGAATGCCCTTAAAAGTACGCTAGTATCGCTTTTTGCCGCTCAAGGCGTTATATATTTTTATGAATGCAAGCATATTATTTTTCAATTTGATAATGCTTCTATTCTAGATGGCGACGCCTAAATCATAATTCCAGGCGTCTTGCCTACTGTTGGAGTGTGTGGTGTTCTCTTATATTTTGCTCCGATTTACTCACCATTGCAGACCGACTTTGTTATCTCTTGTGAGAGGAGGTTATCACACGCATGCCGTGAAAGCCCCTAAGGTTTTGTATTTGATCGTGAATGGGCCGTTTGGTATGGGACCAAGGTTTCATTCAACCGTTAATGGGCTACTCGGTATGGGATTGATATTTAATTCGACCGCTTATAGGCCGCTTGGTATGCGACCAAGGTTTAATTTGACCGCTTACGGGCCACTTGGTATGGAACCAACATTTAATCCGATCGCTTACGGGCCACTTGGTATGGGACTAAGATTTAATTCGACCGTTTACGGGCCGCTTGGTATGAGACCAAGGCATAATCGCAGGCGAGCGAAAGTCCACCTGATTTAGAGGCAGTCCAGGTTGTTTGTTTCCATACAATTTCACGCAAGCATTCATATGAGAAAATAAGAAAGAATAGAGATGCAATAACATGTAGAAAAAAGAATTATTTTATTAATAATTGTATGATATTATATGTAAACTTTGAACACACGCATGACCTACCTGGACCAGGTGCGAAACCTAATGAAGTAACGTCTCAGATGGACAGCATTCCACGTCCTGGGAACCAACTTACCATTCTGGATTCAAAACTTATATGCTTCGTTTCGCAGAACAATTGAGACGAGAAACGGGCCTTCCCAATTCGAAAAAAGTTTGTTCTTGTTGGCTGTCTTACCCGTGGTTTCTATACTCTGTGAGACTAGGTCTCCTTCTTTGAACAGCCGCGCTTTTACCTTTTTGTTGTAATAGTGGGCAATTCGCTATCAGTAGCCAACCGTGCGCACTCTGGCCGTGTCCCGTGCTTCCTCCAACAGGTTTAAGTATTTCCTGAATCGTTGGGAATTGCCGTGTGGGTCGAAGGCCTTGACTCGGAGACTTAGGATTCCGATCTCGACTAGGATCACTGCTCAATTCCATAGCACAGATTGAAAGGCGTCTCACCCGTTGGCTTATTGGGAGTTGTTCGGTATAAGCACAACATGAAGGGCATTTCGTCCACCTAGGAGCCCCCTGCGTCTTTCAGCTTAGTTTTCAGTCTGTGCAGTAGTGTCCAGTTGGCGACCTCTACCTGCCCGATCGCCTGTGGATATGCTATCGAAGTATGGACCAATATAACGACCAAACTGATACAATACTTGTTGAAACGCTTGTTTATAAATTGGGTTCTGTTGTCAGTCATGATGACCAGCGAGGACGAACTTCGTGACTTTTTGCTCAGTTATTCTAGCTAATGGGGCGGTTTCAACCCACTTTGTGAAATAATTGATGCCCACAATGACAAGCTTTCTCTACCCGGATGCAATGAAAAACGGGCTAAGAATGTCTAGCTCTCACTATGTGAATGGCCAGGGTGCCTGAAGCCTCTCAGCTCTGTGGGCAGTTGATAGTGAAGATTGCCATGAACTTGACAATTCTCGTACCTCTTCACAAAATCAATGGCGTCCTTTTTCATGGTCGGCTAGTAGTATCCTTGGCGCATCACCTTGAAGGGTAAGTTCTTACTACCGATATGCAACCCATAGATTCCGAGGTGGATCTCGCCTAATGCATAGTCGGCCTCCTCTGGAGTAAGGTACTCGAGTATCCACGGCAGTACAACTTTTTGTCAACAATGGTGTACCAACTTGCGGTCTTCTTTATGCACTTAACCTCGTCTAGAGTTTTTGGTAGGGATCAGTCGGTGAGGTACCTCCAGTAAGGCGACATCCAGTTTTCACCGTCGGAGACCTGCATTGTTTTTTGCTCATCTATGTTGGTAGTGTTTAATATTTATCGCATGTCTCTTAAGTACTGTTCTAGATTTTCAGCCGCCGCCGCCCTTGCAAATTTGTCAGCCTTTCAATTTTCAGCTCTCAGGATGTGCACCACGTCAAGCTTGTTGAACTTTTGGATCGCACTCCTTGCTTTGGCCAAGCATTTGGCCAGTAGAGGGTTGCACACCTCAAAGCTTCGACGGATCTGGTTGATGACCAGTTTTGAGTCACTGTAAACAATCAAGCTTGTAGCTGAGTACTCCTTTACAAGTTGCAATCCTGCGAGTAGGGTTTCATATTCGACAACATTATTGGTGGCTAAAAAATCAAGTTTCGGAGAGTATTTTACTTCAAACCCGTCAAGGGTCCATAAGATCACTCCAGCCCCATTGCCCGAATTTGTCGACGAGCCGTCCATGTGGAGAACCCAATCTGGTGCTTCAGCGTGGCGGTCGGCATCATGGGCGCAATCCACATTGGGAATTGGGGTCGTGATTTGACGATGAAATCGGCCAGCACCTGCCCCTTGATGGCCGACTTGAGCCTGAATTCAATATCAAACTCTTCCAATTTGATGGCCTACTTAACCAATCGCCCCAAAAGATCAGGCTTTTGTAGGATACCCTTTAACGGTTGATCAATTACAACGACTATCCGATGAGTCTGGAAGTAGGGTCTCAATTTTCAGGCCAAGAAGATGAGCGCCAACGCAATCTTCTTAGCATGGAGGTAGCGTGTCTAGGCGCCAGTCAATATTTTGCTCATGTAGTAGACCAACCGTTGCGCGTCAGACTCCTGACATATCTAGACGAAGCTCAGGGCTGCCTCTAAAACTGCTAAGTACAGGTACAACTTCTCACCCTCTCTTGGTGACGTCAGGAAAGGCACGTTGGCCACGTACTTTTTTAGTTCGTCAAAGACGGCCTGACATTCTGCCATCCATTGAAATCTGTTCGCCTTCGTTTCCCTCAAACCTTGAAGAGGGAAGGTATTTGTCACCAGACTTGGTCAGAAAATAGGAGAGGGCTGCCAGTGTCCTGGTCAGCCTTTGTACATCCTTAATATTCTGTGGTGGGGTCATGTCCATAAGGGTTTTGATTTTTTTTTGGGTTTGCCTCAATTCATTGTTGAGAAATAATGAAATCCAAGAATTTTCCGGAGGATACCTTGAAGACACACTTAGAGGGGTTCAACTTCATTTAGTGTGCTCGGAGTACCTTGAAGGCTTTGGTCAAATCGTAAATATGGTCATTGGTGGTCTTACTTTTGACAAGCATATCGTTTATGTACACCTCCATATTTCGGTCGATCTGTTTCTGGAACATTTTGTTTACAAGCCTTTGGTAAGTAGGACCTGTGTTCTTCAAACCGGAAGGTATGATTTTGTAACAATAGGTCACCTAGTCGGTTATGAAGGAGGTGTACTCCTTATCTTTTGGGCTCATTTGGATCTGATTATAACCCGAGTAAGCGTCTGTAAAACTCAGTAGTTCATGCCTAGAAATGGAGTCCACTGATAGGTCGATTTTGGGTAACGGAAAGCTATCCTTCGGGCAGACTTTATTGACGTTTGTGAAGTCAGCGCACATCCGTCACTTCCCGTTACTCTTCTTGATAAGAACCACATTTGAGAGCTAGTTCAGGTATTGAACTTTCCTTATAAATTCGACATCCAGCAATTTTTTTTACTTCATTCTGGATGGTTATCAACTTCTTAACGGAGTGGTTTATCTACTTCCGCCTGATGGGTCTACGGTCGGGATTGAGACGCAACTTGTGGACCATTACTCCGATTGAAATTCTAGGCATATCAATGGGTGTTAACACGAAGACATCTGTATTATGTCTTAAGAAGCTGATTAGGGGTCCAGCGAGCAAGCCCCCTATTTATACGCATTTGTCCGGATTATTCGGATCTAGAGGTACGAGGTCAGTGGCCTCATTGGACTGCACCTACTGCAGGGTTATTTCATCTCGATGGTACAAGTCATCTGCCGGCCGATCGATGCCTTTTGGGGCAACTTAGGACAGGTAACACATTCGATCGGTCACTTGGTCACCCAACACTTCGTTGATTTCGCATACTGTTGGAAATTTTATTTTTAGATGGGGAATCAACGTCACGGCCCCGAATGTCGCTAGGCACAGTTGGCCAAGTATGGCGTTGTATACAGAAGGCAAGTCGATAACCTGGAAGGTGAGCGTATGACTCACTATTCTAGGGTACATGTCCAAGGTGACCTTTAGCCAAATTGTCCCTTGGATGGCCACTGGTTCATTATCCAATCCATATAGTGGCCCTTCGGTCGGTTTTGGTTGACTCTTTTTAAATCCCAATTTGAAATAGGTATTGAGGTAAAGCAAATCACGAGAACTTTCATTATCGACAAAGACTCATTTCAATTGGTAGTCTAGAGTACCGTATAAAACAAGTACAGATATAACCAGAGGATCAATATGGGGGAGATTACATGTGTCATATCGTCGTTTCTAAAACTAGTGACGTCATCCCCCACCCTCTACTTCTTGTGCCCAATTCGCTTCTCCTGGTGATTTGCATGGTGAGCCTTAGGTGGCTTGGTGGTCACCATGTTGACTACTCCAATCATAACTTGGTTCCTCGACTGCTGCTCTTCGGGCCTATCCTTACCTGAGAGACCAAAATTCTGTCCTGGGTTCCTTAGGAATTTAGTGAGGTGGACCCAGTAGATCAGTTCCTCGATTTCTCTTTGTAGGGTTTGACAGTCTTCCGTATTGTGACCCGGAGATCAATGGAAGTTGCACTACTTCGTTTGATCTCCTACCTCTGGGTTCTTCATAGGCTTTGGCCACTTGACGAACCTCTCCTCCTAGATTTGCATGAGGACGTTTTCCCGAGAGTCATTCAACGGAGTCAGGTTGATAGGTCTAAATTCCCTTCACATGGGCGCCTTAATTCTGGGCTGCTTCCTTAAGGGATTGTCGTGGCCCCTATTCTTCCTTTTTTCTTCTACCAGCAAAGAGCAAGGATGATCGGCCCGTTTCGAGTGTTTCACCTCATTGGCTTTCTCCGCTGCTATGTATGCTCGGATAATGGACTCTGCATCTCGGAATGTTCATGGGTTTTTGTGGACCAAATGTTTGAAGAAATCACCCGGACCCAAAGCAAAAATGAAGCTGTTGAGCTTCATGTCGTCAGTCGGCTTGGGTATCTTCTGGGTTTCAGTGGTAAACTACCCCAGGAACTTTCTCAGGCTTTTGCTTGGTTTCTGTTTGACATACGCAATGTGCCATGGCTACTTCTCCTCATGACGACTGGAGGCATACTGAGCTAAGAAGCTATTAGCAATGTCTCGAAAACTTCGAATTGAATTTGTCGAGAGCCGATAGAACCAGATCCTGATGTCCCTCTTCAGAGTGAGAGGGAAACATTTGCACATGGAATCTTCCTCTAGGCTTTGGAAGTTGAGTAAAGTACTAAAGTGATCAAGGTGATCCATGGGATCGGTGCTTCCGTCGTAAGGCTCCAAGGCCGGCATTTTGAATTTTGGCAGCAGTGGTTGGGTATGGCTCTCCATGGTGAAAAGGGACGTCTTCAGGTTGGCCGAGTGTTCGCCAGCTTCTCTTTTGAATACACGGTTCCATATTTTTTGGACCTCCTCCACCCGTGAGGAGGTCGTGGATCTTTTCGCGTTGCGATAGGTCCTCAACTCCGAGTGTCCAGCCGTGCATTGTAGCGTCAGCCGGCTGTTGCCGCTTGTCGGTTGGGTGATGCAAGAGGCTCCTTCTTGAACCGGAGGTCTTTGCTCGTCCCAAGAGTAGTGGGGGTTCTTTTTTTCTAGGCTCTCCTCCGGGACCCCACGGCTTAATTGTCCTTTTAGCCTAGAATGGCTTCGGGTGTTTGAGGCCGTCGGGATGCTAGAGTTACCCGATCAGGCAGCCTTCTTGGTTGGCTTATTTTTTCTCTGACCTCCCCGCCTGGAGGCCGGAGTGTGGGCTGAAGAGGAGGGAGCCCCCTGCCTCTGTTTGCCCTAGTGCATGTAGAGCACCTGGAGCATTTGGGACATCCTGTCCATCTACTCTGCCATTGCAACGGTAATCGTAGCTGGTTGATCTCCTGCCCAGCTACTAGCTGAGTGGTATTGTCGAGGGAGGTGACTTCCTTTGTAAGAATGCTGGCTTGCGCTCTTGTATTCACTATGTTCGTTGATGATGCTGATGCTGATGAAATAGGGGATAGGCCTTTCGTTCGACTTTCCATAGAGGGCGCCAATGATGCATCCTAGACCCGAGTTTCAGATAGATTCTGGTTCAGTTGCTCAATGGACTTGTGAGGATGTTGGGTCCGGTTTCTGTCCTACTCGCTTTGGATCCTATACACCATAATAAAAGATGAGAAATCAGATGAACACGGTGAGACTCGCTTTTCGATTTATTTTTCGACACTCAAGTCAATAATTTGCTTTCCAAGATGGAGAAGGTAAAAACAGAGTATGCTATAATAAATGTTGGGAATGGGATTTGAGAGTTTAAATTGGAAGTGCACTCGTCGCGGAGTGGCTTAGGCGTAGTGCACTCATGAAGAGCGGCTCTTCCAATTATTAGGTTTGCTGGGAATGAACAGTAAGAAAGAGAATAGTGATGGATTGCTTGAGAGATGGAATGCTTATATATGTTTTGAGTATTCTAGAGAGCCTACTTTTGGAGCGTGTCTCCAGGGCTTTTTATAGCCGTTAGGTCTCACTGTCTTCCTTAGATGGCGAGGAGAGCTGTCAGCAGCCCGAGGGGATATTTTCCATTTCTCGTGAAGATGCAGCGTCATTTAGGGTTGTAACGGTCAGGAAAGAGGATTTCTTCCCCCTCGGTGATGTTGCACGCTGTGAACGTTGAAGCTGCCGTTGTAAGTCGCGTGTGGATTTGAAGGTTTTCCTTCCGAGATGTACACTGATTTGGGGCTTCTGTTACAGAGGTGGTTTCCATTTTGGGAGATTCTCAGCATCGCGACTAATTAGGATAGATGATTGTTGCGCACAGGAAAGGGCTCATGGGTCAATTTTGGTTTGGGCCGCGTTTGTTCTAGGCCGCATCAGGCTACTTGAGAAACTTCTTCAGTCAACGACATTGACCATCCTTCAGGCCAGTGGCCACGATGCCTTTTGAGCCGCTGGTTTTTTTAGGCTGGCTCATTTCAACCATCCCCATCACATATATTACTCAATTAGCAATGTTTCATCGGCAATATTGACCACATTAACAGCGTAAGATGATCCTTTCAAATAGATATCATTCACGTTTTCATGTGCATTTGCTTGGAATTTCTTTGCCCAATACTGCAATTTGGGTATTCAGTCTTCTTGTTATCTCGTTTTCATGTCAAATGAGGCTCTCAATACCAAAATGATGAGATGAGAATTCACATAGTGGAGGACATTCAACCTTCATAGACTTAAACTAACCATAAACCTCCTCTGTGCTCGTTTGTCTGTTCTAGTTCATATTTTTGCATCTCTTGGTCATTATGGGATGGCTTGCATTGGCCCAAAATTCCACGAGAAGAATCATATAACAAACTAAGAAAGTATGTTGAACTGCCCATGTTGTTGGTAGGCTCTACAATCTTGTTATTCGAAGAAGATTGGTTATCGATAGAACTCAGCTTGTTCAAGTTCAAGAACACAACTTGTAGACATGTTCCTGTACAATTATTTCTGATATGCTTATTGAAAGTCATTAATTATATAAAATCATAGGGAGGCCTAGTACACAAGGCTCCCACATTATGTGTTTTTGGAAAGATAGGAGTACTCAGTTTTTCTCAATTTTTATTTTTTTTCAATGTTCTCATCAATGTTTATTTTGTAACACTTTTTATTTTATGTAAAAAAGTTAATAAGTCAAATTGACCACATTTCAGATGCATGTGGTTGTACATGATGTCAAAAAATTTTAAAAGTGAAAAAAATTAAAATAAAGGTCAATTTCTGGGTTTTATATGATGATTTGGGATAATTTTTTGTATGGAATAGATTTGGTACAAAAAAAAAAAAAAAGGGAAGAAAATAGAAAAAAATATAAGTTACAAATGCAATTGAGAAAATGTGAAAAGTTGAGAATAGTTTTGATAATATTCCTATTATATATTGTAATACTATAGATATGTATATGTGTGTGTATAGTTTTGAAAATGTGGATTTCTTCCTATTGCTGTTTTTGTGTCCCTAACATCGATGGAGACAAAGATGCTCATCAATTAATCTTGCCTCCTTTATCTTTTACCATGAATAGCTCACTCTTGCATTGGGCACTCACAAACAGATGACCACGAGTTACGAAATTAAGAATCAAGAACCCACTTTGATCATAAAGGAGCTAAAGAGTCATGCTCCACCACCCTTTAGCCACATCTTTGCCTTTATTTCAGAACCTCCATTTCTTTGACAGACAGAGAAAATAGAAACCTAAAGATGAAGAATGTTTTCGTTTATGGCCTGTCCAATACAGAGGCATGCTTTGCTATAAAAGCAGCCATATTGATCACATTTCAATATCTTACAAAGAACTCAGCGAAAAAAAGGAGAACAGAATCTGCCAACTGGCCTTTCCATGAAAAACAAAAGATGAAGATGCTAGCTGATTTGTCTTGATGTACTAGAGATCAAAATGTTTTCAGAGAAGAATACTATTCTTTATATACTATGTTGCTTTATGTTACATCACCAAGATGCCCTGTTGTCACTCGGGTGTTTTATTTGTTTTGATGGAATTAGAAGCCATCTTTGATCTTGTTTGTCAACTTGCAAGAATCAAAGCTGCATGGGTCTGCCTCGATTAACAGCTGAACAACGTCGTTCATTGTTGGGCGAGGGGCTGGGGCCCTAGCTGTACAGCGAATGGCTATTAGGAGAACTTGAATCATCTCATCCTTGAATGGACATGATAAACGCTTATCCAAGGCTTCGATAGCTCCTTCCTTGGTCTCTACCTTGGTTGAGACCCAGTGTATGATATTCTTGTTCTCTCCAAACTCTGGCTCAACTGGCTTCTTCCCTGTTACTAGCTCCATTAGCACTACTCCAAAACTGTATACATCACACTTGGTTGTTGCCTTGGATGAATTAACATAATCTGTCAAGGTTTTACAAAAATGAAATGAAGTCAGGTTTGGTGGAATGAGCTCAGAACAAGCACAAATGCCCATGTAGTAGTAATGAATAATTCTGTGTTAGTAAACTAGGCTAGCCACTCCCATTTCTTCAACGATTTCCCACCAGAACAATGCAACTTAAATTTTTGTTTCTATACTAATGGAGCATTGAGTGATGACTTGTTTGGTTAATTATAAAATCCTTCTGCACCGGGCTTAAGGGTTGTGCAACACCGGTTTGGTGAGTATTCCTACTGTTATGAATGACAAGAACTGTGCACAATTTCCATTATTTCTTGGAAATTGAAACAAACTACATCTACACCGTAGATGAGAATATCAATATCGTTATAAGTATCAATATTTGTCACAGCCGTATCAGTATTAAATAAATCATACAATATATATCGATATTAGATATACTAGAAGGAAAAATTTTTTTAAAAAATTGTAAGATGATTGGGTCATATCGGGCGATACATTGGCTGTATATATTACCGTTATGGAAATATATTACGATATTGTCCCGATATCAGAAAATATCGGTTTTATAAGGCCTTGATACTGATACATATTGGCCGATATTTACATTAATGATCTACACTGTTAAATGTTCTTAAAAAACCTATCAGCTTATTGTGAAAATTCTTAGGTTGTACCCAACATAAATACAAAACCGCGGGACAACAGTACATCCTAACTTCTAATCAAATTCAAACAGGGACTAAAAGATAGAAATTTACCTGGGTCCAAATAACCGTAAGTCCCCGCAATAACACTGGTGGAATCCTTCCCTCCCCTTGGTTGCAGCACCTTTGCCACGCCAAAATCTGCAACCTTGGGTTGGTAATCAACATCAAGTAGAATATTTGAAGACTTGATATCTCTGTGAATAATGGGTGGCAGCAGATCATGGTGGAGATAGGCTAAGCCCTGAGCAATTCCTAAAGCAATTTGGTGACGAGTTGGCCAATCCAAGGGCGTCTTTCCTTTGTGAAGGGCATCCCATAGGTTTCCATTTGGCGTATACTCATAAACCAGCAAGCTGCAATCCAAACTCGAGAAATAACTATACAACTTGACAATGTTTTTGTGCCTTATGCTGCCCAGAGCCTCAACCTCTGTTTGTAACTCTTTGTTTAAGAAAAAATCATTCATTGAAGCGGAATCCTTCGTTTTATGACTCCACAGCTTCTTCACTGCAACAACTTCCCCACTGCTCAGCTCGATTCTGTATACGGTCCCTGATCCTCCTTGCCCAAGAATGTTCTTGTCCACCATGCCTTCAATGATCTCACGCTGATCAAAGCTGATTCTATGGAAGTTTTTCACATCGTATGAGCAGTATGATGAGGACATGGTTTCGTCATTTCCTGTGATTGCTTTTTGTTTCCTTAGCCCGCGTTTCAGGAACAAAAGAATCATGATGACCACAATGGCAACTGAAGCCACTATGGCCGAAATGCTTAGTCTCATCTGGTTGTTAGGTTGTCGACATAAAGGGAACCGCATATCTGTTGAGTTAAGATGAATTGTAACACACAGAGCTGGATTTCCCAAAAAGCCCTCTTCTTGCCCTCCTTGTATGAATGGGAGAGGAATTGGGCCAGAAAGCAGATTGTTTGAGAAGTTGATAAAGTTGGGTAGCAAGTCAGATAGACTCTGAGGGATCTTCCCCGTCAAACGGTTGCTGGAGAGATCAAGGACATTTAGTGATTTCAGTGAAGAGAGTGACTTTGGAATTGAAGAGTTGAACTTGTTGCCTTGCAACGACAGCAGATTCAGCTTCTTTAGGGAGCCGATTTCAGTAGGTATTGGACCTGACAGGAGATTGTTACTCAGATCAATCTTCACCAGATTGACTGCTGCTAAAATCTCAGAAGGTAGAACACCTGACACTCTGTTGTCCTGCATGAACAATTCTGACAGGTTTTTGGCGTTTCCAATCACTTTAGATATTTCACCAGTCAGCTGATTGAATGCCAAATCGATGATGGAAACATTGGGGAGCCCAAAAATCCCTCCTGGTATCAAGCCCTCCAGGTTATTATTACTGACACGAAAACGTCGAAGGGATGTGCAGTTTGCATAGCTCTCGGGTAATTCTCCTGTAAGCATATTGTTGAGGACAAGGAGGTACTGCAATTGACCTCCTCTGCATATGTCTGGTGGCAGCTTACCCGAAAGGTTATTCTCCGACAACTCTACAAGGATCAAATTTGATGATTTTCCAAGATTTGGTGGAACTTCACCCGTCAAAAAATTGTCATAAACTGACAAAAATCCCAGAGTTTTGGAGTCCCCAAGAGCAGCTGGGATCTCTCCTGTGAGGCTGTTGTTGTATATCTGCAAGGCTTGGAGATTGGGGAGAAAGCATACTGAATTTGGTATGTTTCCCGTTAATCTGTTCACCGACATGTCCAAATCAGTCAGTTCCGTCAGATTTCCTAACTCTTCAGGTATTTTGCCAGTGAGCTCATTGTAGTAAAGCATGAGCAACTGCAGATTCTTCAGCCTCCCTATCTCAGGTGGAATCTCTCCCTCTAGGTAGTTGCCGCTCAGTTCAAGATCAACAAGCGATGTCATATTACCTATCGATGGTGGGATCCTGCCACGAAGCATGCATGTCGTTAGTATCATTATTTTCAGCTTTGTCAGCCTGCAAATATTTGACTGAAGTTCCCAGAGTTCAAAGTTCCCATTTTCATTGAAGTTCACCACTTCGAGATTGGTAAGGTTAGTAATAGACAAGGGGAAGGTTCCGGCGAACAGGTTGTAGGACAAATCCAGCACTCGGAGAGATTTCATGCCTGATAAATCCGGCAGCTTCTCGCCGAGGTACAAAGAACTCAGGCTGAGTTCTTCCAAGAGAGAGCAATTGGTGACGCTGTTTGGAAAGCTGCCCAGGATTTTGTTGCTACTGATATCTAGAACTCGCAGCTTAGGAAGGTAAGAGCAGATATTTGCTGGAAAATAGCCGAAGAGTGACCACCCTGAGATGTTGATCTTTGTGACATACCCCTGATCGTTGCAGCCAACGCCCGTATAATTGCAGTACGAATCCTCTCCCATGGTGAACCAACCTAACAAGGCGTTGCCCGATAGTGACTTTTTCATGAGACTGAAGTACTGAGACTGTTTATCGGTATCAGATTGAAAAGATTTTAGAAACGAAAGTAGTAGTAGAAGAAAAAAGAAGTTTGATTTAAGAGCCATAGCAGAAAGAAAGAGAAGGAAGAGTTAATATGTTTATTGCAGAGGGAGAAGAGAGGAAAAGCCGCAGCAGAATATAAATGGCATAATTGAGAGGATATCAGTGGGGAGAATTGATGGAACAGGAGGGTCATCTTCTTGCATAAGAGGCTTTATGCTATACCCACTAATTTATGCAAAGAGCAAGATGTATGTATCTGCTTTTTGCTGATATGACATAAGAATAAACTGCATCTGAATCTTAATCAAGAATGTATGCTGTCATCGACATGGGCCTTTTGATGTGATGCATGTCTTTTTGCTTAGATTTTCCAAATTATTTCTCAAATCAAAGGCCTGAATTAGGCACTTTAATGTGGATATTTATGGTCATGTTAATGTATCATCATTTTATAGATGGGTTGTTTACTCTTCTTTTATGGAATGCCAAAAAAAAAAAGTATAACAATAGTCACCTCCTCCTTTCTTTCCTCTCTGTTACTCAATCATTGAATATCTTCATAATTGCAGTGAAAGGATTCCTCTGTATCAGACCTTGGGAGGGATTAATTTCCACTATTCTTAACACTTCCGAATAAGTATATCTGCTCGAATCAAACTCCTTTAAACAATCACATTAATTCAAATCATCATATTTATTTGAACAATTAGACATATTTAAACATTCTCTTTTATTTTAGAAATATCCAACAAACCTACCTTAAGATCTTCCCCCTGATAAAAGAGAACACCCAAGGTGATGCTTCTCATTAAAATAGAAAACACTTGGCTCACTTTGTTTTTTGTAAGTGGATTAGGCATCTTCCCATCTCTTAGAAACATAAATTGATAATTGAATCAATCAACAAATTACATCAACAGTACAAAAATCAATATATCATTTATAGTACAATAAAATTTTAATTTACCGATTATTTTAAATCCTCACAAAATTAAAAAAAAAAATCGAGGTTATTTGTCATCTTCAGAAACCTTTACCTATATCACCATATAATAATTTTTAGCCCACTATTAGCCAAACCACTTGGATACTCAGATCCAATGTGAGTTGAATTGCTTAATTATACTGCATAATATACAAAGCGAACATTGTAAAAATGCATGTCGCTCAACCCTCCCCCCCAAAAAAAGATAAAGAATTGATCAAAATAGTTTCTAAATATTTTTGAGATATTTTTTTTTTCATAGCTGATACAACTGTGAAAATCGTGAGAATTAGCACATAGATTATAGGTCATGGATATGGAGGTGGGAGGTTAATGAACATTTCAGTCACAGAAAAAGCCATAAATGAATCTGAGTTTGTGGCTGAATAATTTGCACCGGATGCAATCATTAATTCAATGGTGGAATATTTGCCTTTTGCTAGTGATTGGGTGACTTGACTTTATTTAAGTTGGATTTTGTGACCCAACTAATACTATGCTGATATTCTCTGTCGATCAAGAAATTAATGTATGAAACTTTATATCCCATTGCTTAGTTAGTTGTACTGTTCCTGTCACTTCCAGATATGAGAGTGGGTTCTTGCTGTTTGAAGCCTATTTATGCAATTTTTGCAGGGGATTTGATTTATGTGGATTCTCTTGTCAGGTTTGTCCTTGTTCTGAAATATTCTATTATTTGAAAAAGACACAGAATATATTTCATCGCTAATTCTATTTTATACAATTTTGTTACTGAAAAGCTATTTCACTGGAAAAAAAATGTTTTAATTTATAAACAGGTGGCTCCCTTTTTTCTTAATTTATGTGAGATACTCTACCCCTACAATATTTTTCATTTCTTGAATATGATTTTTTCCTGAAAAAAGAATATCTTCAATCCTATGCTTTTTTCAGTAGCTAAACTTCTTAAAAATTTTTCTATGTTTCCTACGTTGAGTTGCTTTTATTTTATATTTATAAAATTGAGTAAATTTTACAAATCATAATTTGTGATGGGTCCAATTAGACTACAAGCCGACCCTATGCCAGGCCCAACCGTTAGTATGCAAGGGGGGCGAAGGCCCAATGAACGACTGTCTAGACATAAGGCGGGAGGTCAGCCCAGTTGAGGCCCAATGGCAACCATAGCAACCCAGTTGAAACCTAGCATGTGAGAAGCACTTGACCACGAAGACATGACAGCATGAGTCAGGAGAAAACGCTGGTGGAAACCCCACAGACCTGGGGAGGTCTCCATTCACAATGGAAATCTGGTCGTAGCCGCTCCCTTACGAATTCGAGATACAAGCCATGGAGCCCTACGATGGGAGCGCAGATCTAATCGACCATCTAAACTATTTTCGTGCCCTGCTGAGCTTCTAAAGCCTGGAAAAAGTCATAATATGCCTATACTTTCCCCTGATCCTCAGAGGGGACTCTAGGGTTTGATTCTATCACCTCCAACTGAATTTAATTTGAACGTTCTAGGAGCTAGACGACCGTTTCCTGTCGCAATTTACTACCATCCAAAAAGAGGAAAAGCAACATTAGCATCTCGCCTAAATCAAGCAAGGATCAGGAAAAAATCTGGAGTACTTCTTTGCCTGCTTTGTCGCTGAAGCGTGGCAAATACCTTGGCTCACCGATGAGGCAAAGTTGAACGCCTTCATCACAGCTTTGGATCCGGGTGGTTTCTTTCAACACTTGGTCCTACAAGACCCCAAAACTTTTTAGGAAGCCGAGACCATCACTCGTGCTTACATGGCCGTTGAAAAAGCCAATGAAACAAAGCAGCCTCAAAGCGCGAACCGATTCCCCCAGCTGTCTGCCGACAGAAAGAAGAGGAATGGAGACCACACTGTCTTCCGAGATCCCAGGGAGTGACCAAGGATGGAATGGAGAGCATGGAGGGGTTTAGACTCTTGAACCTAACTTATCTGAATAACTATTGGACCAATATCCTCATGTGGATTCAGGATGAAAGGCCTTTAAAGTGGCTAAAGCCAATCAAGAATTCGGAGGAGGGAGACCCGTCAAAGTATTGTTGCTACCATTAGTCCCCAGGTCACAGCACTAAATATTGCTGGGCGCTACAAAGGGAGATTGAGGGTTTGATTAAAAAGGGGCACCTCACCAATGGGAGGAAAAATTGGAAAACAATGGGGGCTCATAGCAGGCGAGCCTCCCCCGTACTATGGACTCACTGGATGACCCAGAAGGAGCCTATCCCCGGAACTCCCCTCAACCCGTTGTAGGGTTGAAGCGGTCGCCACTGTGAAGATCAGACGGCCTAGCCTGGGGGTTGAGAGTTTTCGTTCGCTTGATGGCTCCTGAAGCCCGAGGCAGCTAGGAGAAGCCCAAGACAATGCCGAGATGCATGCAACGGCCTATCAACGGCAGGTTGTGCAGTATCGCGATTGGAAGGTGGTGGCCCGACAATTCAAGGTAGAGGTCTTAGCCTTGTAGTGCAAAGAGATGACTGGTAAGATCACCAATGGGAACGAGCTCCCCTCATACTAGGAAAAGTCCCTCGTCTCCACGATCTTCCAAAGCGGTGCATGAAGGCTATGCATCTAGGGCAACCAACTAGTCTAGAGGGCGCAAAATGCCACCCACCTCGAGAGATGTCATCCACGACCTCATGCCAAACCAGGTATGTCTAGCATACATCACTCGGCATGCTTATAATATGTACCACATTTAAATTAATAAAATAATTATTTGTTTATCATTCGTTTTTTTGCATGAATGTTTGCATAATATTGCATGAAATCAAATGATCTAAATTGCCCCTATGTTGGATGAGCTTTTGCTTGCTCGTAACTTAACCTATGAACAGTCAAAGAAACTTAGTCTCGTTTACCGAGTGGCCCAGAGATGGTGGAATTTGAACCTTGGCTCCAACAGCCAACCGGCCCATGCACAGTCGAATTCAATGGCCTAGGGGGCTTGCAGACCAAACGTCGGATCCCCCATTAGCAGCCATTAAAACCCTGGGGGGGCTTCTTCAAGCATGCGTGTGGCGACTCATCTCCAAAGGGACAAGCACTATTAGTCGACCATGGCTAGCGAGCTAAGCTCAGGCCCATGAAAGACCTCTAACAGGATAGAGCGCCAATGGTTATGTGCAGGTGACAACCTATGACTCTTCCCGAGCCCTGCGGCTGTGGCCATAAAACACAGTCGCTCTAAGTGAGGCTCACCTATAGTCGTGCCGCGACGTTCCCCTGGGAGAACGAGCATAGTTGGGCTAAGGTGCAAAAAAAAAAAGACAAGAATGGACTGAAGGGAAGCTTGCTATGTACATCTGAGTGACGTCCGATGACCGCAAGCGAACGGTCAAAGGCAAGGACTCCCTTCAGCATCTTGAAGGTTGCGTCCTCCTTGCAAGCAGGGGAGTAACCGAAATAAGCATAACTTTGTGGATCCAAGGAAGGATCCAAGGACTTGCAAGGGGTCCAGGAAGTCTCCCCGATGCTACGACCTAGTCCCAATAAGGAAAAGACGGTCCAGCCTCAGAATCAAAAGTCTCTACCCACTCGTTGTCCCCCAACGATTGAGACATCCATGGGACAC
Source organism: Nepenthes mirabilis (assembly GCA_025585075.1). Classification (NCBI taxonomy): domain Eukaryota; kingdom Viridiplantae; phylum Streptophyta; class Magnoliopsida; order Caryophyllales; family Nepenthaceae; genus Nepenthes; species Nepenthes mirabilis. The sequence goes on from JAODPA010073835.1 coordinate 23,384, forward strand.
TTGGGAGGCGACTAGGAGAAGCACAATGGACCATCAGTAGTAGGCCTCGCGATGTTGCGACGCAAGAGCGCTGCCCCAACAATCCTAGTTAAGAGACCTAGCCCTAAGAAGAAGAGAGGCAATCGGCGAAACCGCCGTCAAGCACAGGCCTCCCCCTCAAATCCGAAATGGTCGTACCTCGTCTCGGTAATTCTCCAGACTGACGCGTAAGGGCTACGCAATTGGGGAAACGACTAGTCCTCGAGACGTCGGGCACTACCCACCTTAGAGGGCACTTACTTGCTTTTACATGTCAAGTCCAGGTACACTTAATATACATCACAAAGCCTGCTTGTAATGTGTATAATGTTTGGATTAATAAAATGGTTGCTATATTCATCACGTGTGTATTTGCATGAATGCTTACATGGCATCACATACGATCAAATAACTTAAGCTACCTTTAAGTCAAGTGAGATACAACTCGCTCGTAAAACTAGCCTATGAATGGTCTGAGAATCCCGACTCAGCCAGCCGAGAGGCCTAAAGGGGTCAAAATCACATGGTTCGGGGGGCTTGTAGACTAGGTGTCAAACCCTCCATCAGGCGGCCGTCAAAACCTTAGGGGGCTTCTCTAAGCATACGTGTGATGGCTCCTGATGGAATGAGCACCACCGGCCAATCATGGTCAACGGGTTAGACTCAAACGCATGTGAGTAACGACGTCCTCCTGACAGGAAAGAGCGCTAAAGTGGCAACATGTGGGCGACGATCTACGACTCTGCCAGAGCCCGGTAGCTATGGCCTAAAAATCCGTCACCCTGAACAAGGGTCACTCATTGATGTGCCACGACATCCTCTAATGAGGACGAGTTCGAGAAGGCCAAGGCAGCCAAAGGAAAAAGAAAGGAGGCAAGAATCACCCTAAGAAGCAACAGTGCCACCTATCTGCCCCATTACAAACACACGCAAGGATGGGCACCCACCCGAAACGAAGAAGCCACCTATTGGTTTGAAGAAAGACCATTCTCCGGCCCGGGGGCTCCCCTCATGACAAGGCAAGGGTTAGATGGCCCTCTTGGTGAAGCTCTTCGGCTCCAGCACCCGTCGCCACCAATACCCGTCAGAAGGGAAACGACAATTAGAAGATCTAGCATGACCAGCAAGATTGCCAGCGTAAGGAGGCAGGATCCGATGTGACGCTGAGACCTTATCTCGAGGAAGGGCTAAAGGAGATGCCTTGGTAGTCCTTGCGGATTGACGATTCCTTCAGCCCCAATGGCCTCCGATGTCGGGGGCACAGAGTAGACCCCACAACGGCCCTAGCGGCGACGTCAAGCTCCCCACTCGGGCCCCGACAGCCCGCACGGTCTAGATGACGGCCATCGAGCAACAAAGAAACAACATTTAGGCCAACAACGCATGACGTACAACAATAGTCAAAACAAAGTTGGGCGAAAGAGCTCGACACAGGAGGAAATAGAAGAACAATGATCAGCATTGTTAGATCTTTTTATTAAAAGTTACAACTATATAATGATGGCGTTCGGAGGACTTAGAACAAAATGAGAGAACTACAGACTCTTACAGGCTATCCGGAGCTATCACCCCCCGAAGAGTGTGGTCCCTCCTCTGAAAGATAATGAGGTCCTCCACCATCTGGCTCTAGCATTCCTCAGGTCAAGATAACTGGTAAGAAAGTTTGGAGCAGCCAGGGAGATTATATGTTGGCCGAAATGAATGCCCTCCTGAAATCGCCCCTCAACAACGGGGCCACCTCCTTCTGCAGGAGTCAAGATATCGGCTCCCTCTCCCACTGGGCACTCTCACCCATCAGGTCAAGGAGTTGCTACTGGCTCATCCAGAACTCATCCTCGAGTATAGCAATTTAAGCCAAGGCATGGGTGTGGGCATCCAAGAGCCTTTCTGCTCTGGTCTCATACTCAAATAGAGCTTGGTTGAGATAGTTGTCTCGTTTCGGACTTTGAAGCGCCTTGCCAATGGCAGTATTGACACTCCGCTCCATCTCCTCTCTATCAATGCAGTCTCGTAGAAGGCAGGCAACCTCCTACTCTAGAAAGTGGATGTTCTCTTCTAGTCTGCGGGGCACCCCCTATGACAACCAAAGAGAAAAACCAATCAATCAAGCGAAAGAGCCACTAAGAAGCACAATCGCAAATGGTAAAGATTCAAAAAATCTTACCTCATAGTTAGGAGGATAAAAAGATCCAACAGACTCAAGGCCCAAAGGTCTCCGTAGAACCTCTTGATGCTCTGGAGCATGAGCAGTTGGGCGGAACTCGGTGCCATTGGCAATGGTGCTCTCTGAAAAGGCAGCTCCAGTCCGCTCCGAGAATCTTCCGTCATTGCTACTCCTTTCTATCAAAGACACGGAGGCGGAGGCAGGCAGCACCTCCGACAAGGATGCAATAAGGATAGGAACATTGGCAGTATCATAGTGAGCCATCTCCGAAAGTGTCAAGAAGACAGTAGAGTAATGCCTAAGGAATACCCTAAAAAAAAGAAGACACACTCCAAGTAGAAGGAATGACAAAAGAAGGGATTGACGCAAAGCTTTTATAGCCAGTTCCCAAGGAGCTGAAGGGTCTTGTCACTATAATGGCAGCGACATGTGCCCTCACCCCAACGCACTACAACGCGTCCTTTCCCTTGCATCATTATGGGCCATTATGGCGGCCGTCATGTAGCCTCCGCAATCATAGCGCTTAGACGCCTTGATTGACGTGATGGCTACGTGACCCCCAAAGACGGCTCCCAGATGCGCTAGTCTCAACTTGTCAACCAGCAGGTGATAGTTCTCAAAGGTATCACCAAGAGAATGCCACGTGACGATGGCCCACAAAACATATGACCTTGAACATGGGTCCACTGGAACCTCCCGGCCAGGCACCAAGACAAGTAGTTGGGGCCTAAATTAGGAGCAAGGCGTCCAAGACTCCTCTCATCATGGCAACAGAGACTAGAATCGCAAAGAATAAAAGAATGAAGTACTCCCACTAATCATAGCTGACAGTAGTGCACGAGCTGCCCGACAGGGGTGGTCCCAAATATTCCCGGCATGAAGACCCAGAGCCTCTAAGAAGATTACTCTCTAGTAGAGACTGATGTGAAGAGTCACAAGTCGGCATGAACCTGACCCTCTATTTTTTCCAGTCTCGGGCATGCGATTGACAAGCCAGCTAGCTGCAGCTAGCTCCTCCAGGACTCGTCTCTGAGCGACACGATCCAATCTAGAGCTTCAGAGAGCTCTTGAGACCCTGATTTGCTCTCAGATAGCCCGCGGTAGACGGAGCCAGCCCGCTACTAACCTTGAGTCACCTCAACTGCAGCAGTGCTAAACGGGCCATCCATTGCCAGGAAGGTGGCACTCACTCAGAGGACGCGAACAGCTTCGTCATCCAAGCAAGCGTGGCACCCCTAGGCGCGCCGCTCCTCAAATGTAATCAATCGATCATTTCCTACTTGAAAACTCTAGGGCCGATCCAATCAGACATCCCTTGACCAGGCATCAAGGTGGACAGCCAATGTCGGATCCCAGCAAAATTGAACTACTAAGTTGGCAGATGGCTAGCAGGTCATGACAGCATGAAGGCATTCCATCCACCTAAAAATCATGCAACAAAGTCAGAAGTTAAGAGACAAAAAGCAAGATAATGATCAAAATTCTAAGGTTCCATTTATTAATTTTCTTTACAAAGTGCAAAACTTATATCAGTGAACGTAGATAACAGAAAAGAAAAAAATGAGCATATGGTACAAATACCTAGCAGCGCTGGCCCATAAAATTGATTTTGGGAGGATAGGAGCAATTGAAGCATTGAACAACTATTTACTACTTATCAGGCACCCAGACCAGGGGTCAAGCGCCACAACAATTAAAAGGGAAGCCATTCCCAAATGAGGGGAGGGGCGAGATGCCGCCATCCTCATAGGAAAGGCCTCCCGACAAGAGATCCTCCGCCAAGCCAACCATACCCTATGAGGGTAAAACCGGATCCATAACGGCAACGACGGTTCGACCACGGTGGAACTCTAGAAGTGTCCCCTCTAGCAAGCTCTGTAAGTGACTCTCTGACAGAAGGAACCGAAAACCAAGCGCTCCCCCTTGAACCAAGGTGGCGTAGCCGAACATTTGCGCCTTGGAGTTCCTTCAGAAGCTTTGCTGTCGGACTCCAGCATGGAGGAGGAATATGACAGTGGCCCGAAAACCAAGCTATCCCTGTCACGACAGAGAAACAACCTTAGAAAGGACATAACGGTGAGCTCCAATTGCAACTTCTAGCCTCCCAAGACTTCTGCCAACCTCGAACGGCAGCAACGAGCACTCCAGGCAAACTCTAAGTGCAGCTTTCAACCCCAGTGGACTTCCACCGATCCTTTGCCATGGCGGCCCAGGTCCCTCTCTTTACTCGATCACTCGCATCACTTGGTCGAGGGAAATGTGATTCATGGCGTGGAGCATGGAGGGTCTCCCTATTTATAATCAAAGTAGCGATTAACAAAGCCATTAATTTGAAAGGTCATGCCTATAGCGCTGTCAGTAGGAGGTCATCACCAAGCCTCTGAGCTATCGAGAATCTTTCTAGGCAAGGCTTAGCTCAGATGACACCTCGCACGAAAAGAAGTGAGAAACACTGAAGAGAAAATGTTTGAAAGGAAGCGTTTGGGAAGAAAGCGTGCAAGCTGGCCGGCGTAGAGACGCCCTATTACCGTATATATTGGGAACTAGCGAAATACAGTTTCCCAACGTGGGGGATTAATGATGGGTCTGATAACATCATGAGTTTGCCCAGTCCCAAGCTCAACTATTAGGATGACAAGGGGCCCAACAAGCGGCAGGCTAAATCTCAACAAAGAGATCAATCCGACCCAATTTAAAGGCTAGCAACAACCAAAATGAGGCCCAGGGAGCGATGGGTCAAAGGGGATAAGTATCAATGGTACAACCGAAAACACAGCTAGACAGACCAATTCGGAAGGCTATCGGGCAGACAGCTAATAGAACGGTCAGAACATGCGCATGCAGAGTACTGCATAATGCTACCTGATGACTAGATCAAGGGACCACTCATGGCCTCCTCACTATAGTAAGACGACACCTGACAAAGGTAGCTCCCGTCAACGATCCAATGGCTAGCAAACTCAGAAGCGACACCTGTCATAAACCTTAGCCCCAAATTTTCACCCATGAAGTATTATAAATACTCATCGCTACCACAAGGTGAGGGGATCCTTCTCCCTTGTCAGGGGAACACCCTACTCAAACCCATGAGGCTCCTTTTCAGACCAAAAAAAGCCTTTGTCCTCCGAACAGTAAAGGGGGAACCAAGCTCTTTCCCTACACAGCTCTTTCTCCTCCCCACTAAAATCACTCTCCTGCGAGTGAATCACTAGTGAGCCACTTACTAAGTGCATCATCGGTGAGCCACTTACCAAGTGTATTTTAAGTGAGCTACTTACCCAGTGTATCTGTTGTGAGTCACTCCACGAGTGCACTGTTAGTGAGCCACTCATCGAGTATAACCTTAGTGAGCCACCGACCACGTACAACTAGATAAGAGCCTAATCCTCCTTTCTCCTTAAGTTGCCCCCCATCGGGCGCATAATAGGAGCCCAGTCTTCCTTTCTCTCTAAGCTGCCCCCGTCAGGCGCATAGTGGGAACCCAGTTCTCCTTTCTCTCTAAGCCACCCCCAGTTGGGTGCATAATAAGATCCAATCCTCCCCTCACATCCCCCATCCATATGTAATTCTATATTTTTTTAAATCCTCATTATATTTTTTTATCTTTTGAGAAAGATTTCTGACTTAAATATCAGAGGATAAATTAAAAATTGAGTTTCGTCAATTTTTTGACCTCTTATTTGTAGTTTATGGTGCGCAAGTTTAAATTAGTAGAGATGGAGACCGGATTCACTTCAATTCAACCCGCAGTGGGAGATCGAATGACTTTCTAATCTATATCATAGCCTGAATACTAGGGATGCATCAATAACAAAAATTATATACAAATTAGTTTGAGTTTTTTATATGGGATATGAAAAAATTGATGAAAAAATTCAAATTAAAATGTCTATTTTAAAATTTTTATCATCTCATATATTGCATGTGATATCAAAATACGAATTTAACGGATTTTTTCCATGCAATAAAAGTGGTTGTATCAAAATTTATTTTTAACAATTCAGAATAAAATCTAAAAAAATTAATTATTTTCCCTTAACACAATGGATCGTCGGGTCCATAATCCATCGGTTCAGG
>JAODPA010073846.1:0-29635 GCA_025585075.1 Nepenthes mirabilis
ATTATTATTATTATTATTATATCATCTTATTTTATTCTAAAATCTAATCGGTATTCGGACGATAACACGGAGGCACCTCGAGTGCCACTTCGTAATTCCGATCATTTCTCAAAATTTTACAATTTTTAATTTTGATGCGTCCCTGGATCCGAACTTCGAACATATTCGGACAATCCTCTTGTCGTGGCTTTGGCTCCGTTCCCTGAGTTGGATCCTGCACACCACTAAACAGAATAAGAGGTCAGCGTGTTCAGCAGAAAGTTATCCCACCGAAAACACTCCAACGCTCAAGTCAGTCAAACAGTCTTCGCAAGAAAGAAACTAAAATTGAGAGAGAGTGTGTGTGTGTGTTTGATCCAGATGTAAGAAAGACATGAGGTCTCCTTTGATCTGGAAGGTGGGAAGGCAGTAAACGGCCGTGAGGGCACGCTTGTTGCCTTAGGGTTTTTGGAGAAGGAAGGTGGCAGAGAAGGCCAATTTCTGAAAGCACTCGATCGTCTTACAGAAAGCGCATGCAATTAGATATGTTGAAAGCGCCAACGAAAGCCTCAATGAAAGCATGCCCTTGATGGTGGGTCATGGGTTTCTTTTGTAGCTGAGAGGTCGATCCTCCTTCTTTGGAAGGAGTGTTTGCCTTCCTGATCTGTTGGCTGACTTGCCTTTTGGAGCAGATGTCAGTTGCCATGGTGATCGTGATTGTTTCCTTGTGAGGCGGCCAATAACATTCCAAACCGGGTGCTTTCCTTCCGTGCATGTTACCATTAGAAAGTCTGGGTTGGCAAGGATTTGGAGAAAATCTGGCGCCTTCCTTGTATGGAGGCGCCAATATTGCCAATATCCTTTTTGGTGCCAATTGAGATCATGAAATATTCCGGGAAAGCTTTTGCTGGCCTTTTGATGATTTGTGGGCCTAAACGGGTCAAGCTCGTTACTGTAGAAGGGCTGCTTGGGGCCCAATATGCTACAACGCGGATGGTCAATGTTCGAGTTGATAGGCAGCGTGCGTGTTGGCTGTCCTTACGGATGATGTCAGTCATTAGTCGCCTGATGGGCCATGGGCTTGAGTAAGCCAGGCCCATTACTGTAGTAAAGCCCCTTTGGGCCCAAGGCGCGTAAGGTAGATGGTCAACGTTTGAGTTGACCGCCCATTTGAGAGTTGGTCGCCCGGACGGTCAACGCCAACATTGACCGTCCTGGGTCTTTCAGCTTTTGGGCCTGTTTTCCAATTGGGCCGTTAGAATGTGGATTGCCGTCTTGGGCCTTTGTTGACTTTCTAAGTCCAGCCTATTTCTGGTATACCCATCACTAGCCCGCCATGCTGGTGGCCAGAAGTTTGGTCTCCAGTATGTTCATGATGGGATGCCTTTCCTTACTTTAAGGATCTCGTGGAAATTCGTAAAAAGGCGTAAAGGAGAGTTTGACCAGAATTGTTAACCACCCTGGTCAATTCCGGAGTACTAGAATTATTGACCGCCCTGGTCAATTCTGGAGTACCAAAATTGTTGACCGTCCTGGTCAATTCTGAAAGCGACTTGCGTGGCCACTAGCTGGTTTACCCGGCAGAGTGTGACACGTGTCTCCCTTTGGTTGGGCGGATATCTCGGCCATTAATGCGCCGGAGATCTGCCTTTTATAGGGTCAAGTAGGGAGGCGACACGTAGTGATCCTGACGGCATCCTTAATGAGGGGCTTCTGCGCCAGAGTTTCGTCCTTTTGCGGGGTAAAGTGAGGAGGTGACACGTGGCAGGACTGACGACATCATTAATGAGGGGTTTCACGCTCGGTGCTTAAGCTTTCCTTCTGTATTTTTGAAATCCTTTGTGCCTTCAAACCATCGTCTTCTTCATTCTCGTTTCTCAGATGAACTCTTCCAAAAGACACCCTAGCTCTCGCTCGATTATGGCTTCTGTTGCAGACTTTTTATCCGTCTTGAGAGAAAACGATGTTAAAGCACTGTGCGTTGAATTTAATATTCCTAAGTAGATGGCCTGGAGAGTTCCGGGTAAGGACGACAAAGCCTTTGCCCCACCGGAGGGGTTTATCACCGTTTACGAGGCCCATTGGAGGAGTGGCCTCCGCCTGCCGCTGCTGGAGGAGCTGGAATCAATCATGAAGGCTTTGCGAGTACCCATCGCCCAGCTTCATGCCAATGCCTTGAGGTATTTTTGCACCCTGTGCATTTTTTCTTGGAAATTTGGCCAAAAGTTTAGGATGACCGGCGTTAGGGTTGTATTTAAATTGAATCCTGGGAATGAGTGGATATCGCTTACTCCCCGCACCGGAATAAAGATTAGTACGGCCATCCACGATTCGTTAAAGTACTGAAAAAACTGGTTCTTCTTTGTGAAGGTGGTGGAGAAGTGGCCCCTTGCAAGGAACTGGGGTCTGGTTCCTGAGGTGTATTTTGGTACGCCGTCCCCGGCGGATTACGCTGCCTACGCATGGCTAACCAAGGCCATACAGGCTAATCCGGATGAGTTCAAGAGGGACTTCTTGGTTTCCCAGGCGGAATCCAAGAAGGTCAACTGGGGGCCGCCATCGTCGGTTCAGAAGCCACGCCCTCCGGTCAGGATGATGAACCCTGAGGAATCAAGGGGTGTAATCATCCACCCAAGGCGCTCGGAGGAGGGGGCTATTGAGAGGGTAACTGGGATGCCCTCCTCTTCTTCGTCTCAAATTGATTATGTGGCTGCCGGGATCTGCGGTGGATCTGGCAGCACTGCTGGGGCGGCGAAGTTCATCAAAGACATGCCGACGGAGGCTAGAGGAGTCATCCTAGCCCAGCCAGCGATGAGGGTGATCCCAGGCACTGCCTGGATGGAGTCTGCTGAGGAGCCGGCCCGCGACATGGCTGAGGGCTCGTGAGTATTTATTGTGGAGCCGTCGACGAGAGCTGGTCCTACAGCAGCCGCTCCAGGGGCAGCCAAGGGGAAGAGGCCTGCTGTGGCTGCTTCGGAGGCGGTGAGAGAGGAGTCCGCCGCTACTGTTGATGATGATGAGTTTCTGGACCGCATTTTGGATGAGGCAGCGGCGGACTCGGCGCGAGAGGGCGCTCCTAGTCCATCACCACCCAGTCCACTGCCGACTGGTCCATCGCCGGCTAGGATAGGTCTTGAGCCCAGGCCTGTGAGGCCTTTGAGGAAGACTTACGAGGTATGATTTTTGCAAAAGCCTCCTTACACTTTTTCCTTCCTCGTATTTATGACTTACGTTTTGCTTTTGTCTTGTGCAGTCAAGGAGGTTGATCTCAGCTTTCTCCCGGGAAGTGGAGCAACATGATCGCATCATTGCGGATCGGGAGTCTGAGATCGCTTGGCTGCAGGCCAAGCTGGCTTCCTCAGGAGGAGAGCTTCACGAGCAGACTGCCGCTCTTGAGGCTGTTATGGCGGGCATGGAGGCAGAGAACGCTGATTTGAAGGCCGAGGTCGCTCGCTTGAAGGAGGAGGAGGATTGACTTAAGGCGAGCAATAAGTGTCTTGCCGATCGAGCCGCCGCCTCAAAGAACGAGTTGACCACTCGGAGCAGCCTCCATGAGATCGGGGGTGCACTGCATGCCCGGCTGTTGGAGGGGTTCAACATTAGATGGCGCATTACACGGTTAATCGATCCTGACTTCCCAACTGAGTTTATCAATCAGAGTAACCGCGCAGCACAACGTAAGGAAGACTTGGTGGGAGAGCCCCGAGACAGCAAGGGTGGTCCGCCACCTTTGTAGCTTTTTTGCAATTTTGGGATTTATGTACATTGTACCTTACTTTTCAAGCAATAAAATGGAAGTTCTTTTCAATTTGATATCCATTATCCTTATTATTTTTTGTGTTTGTGTGGATCATTGCATTAGGCAGCCAACCTAGTTGGTCGGCGACTTTTGTTTGGTTACCTAAGGAGCTAAGTCCCTAGGCTTGGCAGGCAGTTGCATTAACCAGCCTTGCGGTGCTGTCCAAGTGGAAACTTGGGCAGTCAGCGTTGGAGAAGGAACGCTTCTTACCATTATTCGATCACGCTACCCTTTCGTTGAGAAGGTTAGTGCATAGGGCAGCTAATCTGGTTAGCTGGCTACCTAAGGAATAAGATCCTTAAGCTGGGTAGGCGATTGTGTAAACCAGCCCGGCGGCGCCGTGCAAGTGATACTTGGGTGGCCAATGTTGGAGAAGAAATGTTTCTCCCTTCGACCGTCGTTGACTGACGTTGCTGCTCCCCGAGAGGAGGTTGTCGCGTGTGCCATATTTTCCCCCTAAGGTTTTCTTAGACCACTATCGGGCCACTTGGATGACCAAGGTTTAGTACGACCGTTATCGGGCTGCTCGGATGACCGAGGTTTCAGACCGCTCATGGGCCACCTGGTTGACCAGGGTTTCAAACCGCTCATGGGCTACCTAGATGACTAGGGTTTAAGACCGCTTATGGGCCACCTGGATGACCAGGGTTTCAGACCATTTCTGGGCCACCTAGATGACTAGGGTTTAACGAGAGGGTGAAAACCTTCTCGACTTAGGGGCAGTCTAGGTCGGGTAAACCTGCAAGGCAAACACAGTTCATATGATGCACACAGAGCCTAGGATTCTATATGCTAAGTAAACCTCTTATTTTGCCGAATTAAAACAAGCATGCGAATGAATGCACACAAGTGGGTGAATGCGTACCTGGGTTCCCTACTGGAAGTAGAGCTTTAGGTGGGTCGCGTTCCACGTTCGTGGGATCAACTTCCTGTCCTGGTTTCAGAGTTTGTATGCTCCATTTTGTAGGACGGTGGAGACAAGGAAAGGTCCCTCCCAGTTGGGAGAGAGCTTGTTACGGCCGGCCAGCTTGCCTGTGGCCTTGACGCCTCATAGGACCAAGTCCCCAACGTCGAATTGCTGGGCTTTCACCTTTTTATTGTAGTACCGGGCACTTGGTGTTGGTACGCTGCTGTCTGTATTCTGGTGGCGTCGCGGCCTTCCTCTAGCAAGTCTAAGTGTTCCCTGATTTTCTGGGAGTTGGTCTGTGGGTCGAAAGACTCCACCCTGAGACTCGGAAGCCCGATTTCGACTGGGATCACCGCCTCAGCCCCGTAACAGAGGCTGAAGGGTGTCTCGCACGTTGGTTCCTTCGGTGTTGTCCGATAAGACCAGAGGATGGATGGAGCTCGTCAGCCTAGAAGCCCCCGGCGTCCTCCAATTTGGTTTTTAACCCGTGGAGTAGCGTACGGTTTGTGACCTCCACTTGCCCGTTGGCTTGGGGGTATGCCACCGAAGTGTGGACCAGCTTGATACTAAGGCTGGCACAATACTTGGTGAAGCGTTTCTCGAAAAATTGGGTCCCGTTGTCAGTCACTACGACCTCTGGGACGCCGAACCTGCAGACAATGCCTTGGCGAAGAAATTCCAGTGCATTGTGCTCCGTGATTTTTGCTAGCGGGATTGCCTCGACCCGCTTGGTGAAATAGTCAATGCTCGCGATGATAAACTTCCTCTGCCCCGTGGCAATGGAAAATTGGCCGAGAATATCGAGCCCCCATTGTGCAAAGGGCCATGGAGCCTGAAGTGACTTCAGGTCAGTGGACGGCTGGTGGTGATGGTTGCCGTGAAGTTGGCAGCTTTCATATTTCTTTACAAACTCTAGCGCGTCCTTTTTCATTGATGGCCAATAATAGCCCTGCCGCATGATCTTGAAGGCTAGGTTTTTCCCACCTACGTGTGATCCACAGATCCCGAGGTGAACCTCGCTCAGCGCATAGTCCGCCTCCTCGGGGGATAGACAGTGGAGGTATGGAGTCGAGTATCCGCAGCGATACAGCCGCCCATCGATTACCATGTACCAGCCGGCTGTCTTTTTAATTTGCTTGGCCTCCTCGGCATCCTCTGAGAGTGATCCGTCAGCCAAGTATCTAAGGTAGGGCGTCATCCAGTTTTTCGTCTCGAAAATCTGCATCGCCTCCTATTTTTCTATGCTGGGAGCATTCAGGATCTCCCTCATGTCCCTCGAGTACTGTTCTAGGTTTTCAACAGCGGCGGCTCTAGCCAACTGATCTGCCTTCCAGTTTTCAGTTCGAGGAATGTGAACCAGGGTCAGTTTGTCGAAGCCCTGGATGGCCTCCCTTGCCTTTGCCAGGTACTTGGCCAAGGAAGGATTGTTTGCCTTGAAGCCCCCGTTAACCTGGTTGACGATTAGTTCAGAGTCGATGTAAACTGCCAACCTCTTAGCAGAGCATTCCTTTGCTAATCGTAAGCCGGCTAGTAGGGCTTCGTACTCGGCGACGTTGTTGGTCGCCGGGAAGTCCAGTTTGAGGGAATACTTAACCTCAAATCCATCAGGGGTCGTAAGGACCACTCCTGCTCCGCTGCCACCGTCCATGGACGATCCGTCCACGTGGAGTGTCCATTCTAGAGCTTCATCTGGCTGCTCCGCATTTTCTGCGTGTTGTTCCTCGTGAATCGGGGTCGTGGTCTCAACAATGAAGTCAGCCAGAGCCTGCGCTTTTATGGCAGGTCTGGGCCTGAATTCAATATCGAACTCGCCCAATTTGATAGCCCACTTCACTAGTCGTCCCGAAACGTCTGATTTCTGGAGTATGCCTTTCAGTGGCTGGTCAGTGAGGACCACTATGCAATGCGCCTGAAAGTATGGCCTCAATTTCAGCTTTGCAAAGATAAGTGCTAGGGCCATTTTTTTAGCGCATGGATAGCGCGTTTCTGGGCTGGTCAACGTTTTGCTCACATAGTAAATTGGCTGCTGGATATCGAATTCTTGGCACATAGGACGGAGCTGAGGGACAATTCTGATACGGCCAGGTAAAGGTACAGCTCCTCTCCGCCCTTTAGTGACGCTAGCAACGATGGGTTGGCCAGATACTGCTTCAATTCATTGAAGGCTATCTGGCAGTCAGCCGTCCACTGGAATCCGTTGGATTTTGTCCCTCTCAGGGCTTTAAAGAAGGGCTGGTACTTATCGCCGGACTTCGTAAGGAAGCTGGACAAAGCTGCCAGCCACCCAGTCAGTCGCTGGACGTCTTTGATGTTCCGCGGAGGAGTCATGTCAGCGAGGGCCTTGATCTTTTCTGGGTTTGCCTCGATCCCCCTTCGGGAGACGATGAAACCCAAGAATTTTTCGGAGGCCACCCCGAAGACTCACTTGGCTGGATTTAGTTTCATTTGGTGCTGGCAGAGCACCTTAAATGATTCTTTCAGGTCACGTATGTGGTCGCCAGTGACTCTGCTCTTGACGAGCATGTCATCGACGTAGACCTCCATGTTGCGACCAATCTGTTTTTCGAACATCTTATTGACCAGTCACTGGTAAGTCGCTCCAGCGTTTTTCAGTCCGAAGGGCATCACTTTGTAGCAGTATGTGCCCTAGTCCGTCATGAATGATGTATTCTCTTCATCCTCCGGACTCATTCGAACCTGGTTGTAACCCAAATAGGCGTCCATGAAGCTGAGCAGCTCATGTCCAACCGTGGAGTAAACCAGTAGGTCAATCCTGGGCAAGGGAAAACTGTCTTTTGGGCAGGCCTTGTTAACATCGGTAAAATCGACGCACATTCACCATTTTTCGTTGCTCTTTTTAACTAGGACGACGTTTGAAAGCCAATCTGGGTACTGGACTTCTCTAATAAACCCAGCGTCCAGTAGCTTTTTCATCTCCTCTCGGATGGCGATCAGTTTTTCTGTGGAGTGGTTCCTCCGCTTCTGCCTAACCGGCTTCTGGTCAGGATCAAGGCCCAGCTTGTAGACCATCACCTCAGCCGAAATCCCGGGCATGTCCATGGGAGTCCATGTGAATATATCGGCATTCCGTTGCAGGAACGCAATCAGTTCAGTGCGCAGTGTGCTAATAAGCGAGCCGCCAATCTGTACGCACTTCTCCGGTTCCTTCGGGTTTAGTGGGACTAGATCAATAGCTTCACCAGACTGCGCTTGTTGCAGGGTGGTTTCGTCTCGATGATCGAGCTCTCCCACCATGCTAGGACTGCCGCTAGGGGCAATCTGGGACATGTAGCATGTCCGCCCTATTATTTGGTCGCCCAACACCTCTCCCACACCGTAAGGTGTCGGGAACTTCATTTTGAAGTGTGGAATTGAGGTGACCACCCCAAACGCTATTAGGCACGGCCTGCCTAGTATCGCATTATAAACGGAGGGCAGGTCAACCACTAGAAAGGTAAGCGTGCGACTTACTGTCTTTGGATACGTCCCTAGAGTAACTTCTAATTGAACAGTCCCTTAAACGGGCACTGGTTCGTTGTCCAGGCCGTATAATGGGCCCTCGGCCAGTTTTAATCGATTCTTTTTTAGGCCTAATTTAAAGAAAGCATCCAAGTAAAGCAAATCTTTAGAACTTTCATGATCGATAAAGACTCGTTTCAGCTGGTAGTCCGAACTGCCGTCTGAAACGACTGCTGATATGACAAGGGGGTCAGCATGGGGGGAGTTTACATGAGTTGAATCATTATCACTGAAGCTAATCGTATTGTCTACTATGTGCTGCTTCTTCCTCCCAGTCTACTGCTCCCTGCTATCCGCCGGGTTCTTGGTAGGTCGGGTGGTGACCATGTTAACCACCCCTACCGCAATCCTGTTTTGGAGTGGAGTCTGCTCCTGCCCCTCTTCATCAGCTACTCCTGAGCTCTGTCGGGCCTCTAACAAACTTCGTGAGGTGGCCCCTGCAAATCAGATCTTTGATCTCCCTCTGCAGCATCTTGCAATCCTCAGTCGAATGGCCAGCAGAACGATGGAAGTCACAGTACCTCGACTGGTTTTCAGAGTCATTCTTCAATGGTTTGGGCCACTTCAGAAACTTTTTCCCACGGATCTGCATAAGGACGTTGGCGCTAGTGTCCGTCAGAGGTGTAAAACTGGTGGGCCCGTAGTCTTTGCGTTCTGGGGGCCCAGTCCGGCGCTACTTCTGGCGGGAGTGTTCTCCGCCGCTGTACTTTCTCTTCCCCTCACCAAGGAACGGTCGAGGCTGATCTGCCCGCTCTGGGCGTTTTGCCTCGTTGGCCTCCTCTGCCACAGCATAGGCCCTGGTGATGGATTCTGCCTCACGGAAGGTTTGTGGGTTTTTGTGGGCAAGGTGCTTGAAAAAGTCACCGTAAGTAAGCGCAGAGATGAAACTGCCCAGTTTCATCTCTTCTGTGATCCTGGGGATCCTTCTGGCCTCTGGCACGAAGCGATCTAGAAAACGTTGTGGTTCTCTCCCGGTTTCTACTTTATGTGGGAGAGATGCCACTGCTGTTTTTCTTCCCGTCGGCTCGAGGCGTACTGAGCCTGGAAGAGATCCGTAAGTTCACGGAAACTGTCGCTGGTGCCTGAAGGGAGGTCATGGAACCAGATTCGAGCATCTCCCTTCAGTGTGAGTGGAAAGCAGCGGCACATTGCCGAGTCTTCTAGCCCTTGTAGATTTAGATGGGTGCGGAAGTGATCCAAGTGGTCAACCGGATCACTGCCCCCATTGTATAAGTCAAGGGACGAAATCTTGAACTTTGACGGCAGTGGGCGGCTCAGGATCTCCGCAGTGAAAGGAGATCGGTCTAAGTCGATGGTGTGCTCCTCATCCTGGAACACGCGATTCCAAATCTTGTCCACTCGCGGATCGGCGCGAGCGACGTTTGCTGATCGTTTGGAGTTGAGGTAATCCCTTAACTCCGTCTTGTCCCTGGCGGGTTCAGCAGCCGGTCGGCTACTGCCTCCAGTGGATCTGGCAGTCCTAGAGGCTCGCTACTGGACTGTGTGGTGGTCTTCCACCGGAGGGTATCGGGTATTTCTTCTTTCTGGGCTCTCTGTCGAAGACGTACTCCCAGAGCATTCCATTAGCCTGTTCTGGCCAGGAACGCGGGAGGACGCCGAAGCCAGATTGTCTCCGGCTTTGGCAGGCCTTTTGGCCGACTTCTTCTTCCTTTGGCCACCCCTTTTGGTGGCCTGTGCAGGGATGGCTGCTAGTGGAGCCGCCTGCTGTGGTTGCTCGTTCTGGGCACAAAGTAATTGGAGCAGGCAATTGTTGTCCTGCATCTGCTCCACCAGTTGTTGAAAGTAAGGCGGTGGGACTCCGCCTGCAGCCCCGTTGACCATGGCACCAGCAGCGTGGTCCTGATCGGGGTTAGCAGCATCTCTAGCAGGTCGCTAGCTTAGGCTCTTGTGTTCACCATTGCCGAATCAGAAGGTGATAGAGAGAGAGAGTTTGTGCAGATTTAGTGGTTGACTTTTGTAAGCGCTCCCACAGACGGCACCACTGATGCGTCCCTGGATCCGAACTTTGAACAGATTCAGACGATCCTCTTGTCGTGGCTTCGGCTCCATTCCCTGAGTTGGATCCTACACACCACTAAACAGAACAAGATGTCAGCGTGTTCGGTGGGAAGTTGTCCCACTGAAAACACTCCGACGCTCAAGTCAGTCAAACAGTCTTCGCAAGAAAGAAACTGAAATTGAGAGAGAGAGTGTGTGTGTTTGATCCAGATGTAAGAAAGACGTGAGGTCTCCTTGGATCTGAAAGGTGGGAAGGCAATAAACTGCCGTGAGGGCACTCTTGTTGCCTTAGGGTTTTTGGAGAAGGAAGGTGGCAAAGAAGGCTGATTTCTAAAAGCACTCGATCGTCTTACAGAAAGCGCATGCAATTAGATCTGTTGAAAGCGTCAATGAAAGCCTCAATGAAAGCATGCCCTTGACGGTGGGTCAAGGGTTTCTTTTGTAGCTGAGAGGTCGATCCTCCTTCTTTGGAAGGAGTGTTTGCCTTCCTGATCTACTCGCTGACTTGCCTTCTGGAGCAGATGCCAATTGCCATGCTGATCGTGATTGTTTCCTTGTGAGGCGGCCAACAACTTTCCAAAGTGGGTGCTTTCCTTCCATGCATGTTACCGTTGGAAAGTCTGGGTTGGCAAGGATTTGGGGAAAATCTTGCGCCTTCCTTGTATAGGAGGCGCCAATATTGCCAATATCCTTTTTGGTGCCAGCTGAGATCGTGAAATATTCCTGGAAAGCTGTTGCTGGCCTTTTGATGATTTGTAGGCCTAAACGGGTCAAGCCCGTTACTGTAGAATGGCTGCTTGGGGCCCAATGTGCTAAAACGTGGACGGTCAACGTTCGAGTTGACCGGTAGCATGCGTGTTGGCAGCCCTCATGGAGGATGTCAGTCATTAGCTGCCTGATGGGCCATGGGTCTGAGTAAGCCATGCCCATTACTGTAGTAAAGCTCCTTTGGGCCCAAGGCATGTAAGGCGGACGGTCAACGTTTGAGTTGACCACCCACTTGAGAGTTGGCCGCTCGAACGGTCAACGCCAACATTGACCGTCCTGGGCCTTTCAGATTTTGGGCCTGTTTTCCAATTTGGCTGTTAGAATGTAGACTGTCGTCTTGGGCCTTTGTTAACTTTCTGAGTCTAGCCCATTTCTGGTATACCCATCAAATTTATTTTCACCACGTTTGAAATATTCAAAATTATAATTAATATTAGAATAATCTAAACGGGATCTAGAATATTACACTCTTTCCTCATTACAAAAATTTCATTCTCGAAATTCACGCACATCAATTCTTGAACAGATAAGGATAATTCTTGCAAATTAACCTCAATCAAAAGATTTCTCCAAAAATCTAATCCTCCACACCTGATCTTTCTATCCCAATATCGAAACCAAAACCCCAACAAACGATAAATTCTCATCAATTTGCAACAATTCAAACTTAATCACGTGGGACGGATCATATACAAATTTTCTCAATCAAAAGATTTTCCAAAAACATTAGAACAAAAATGGTAATCTTATTTCTCAACACTTGATCCCTTCTACTTCAAAGATCTTAGTTGAAACCCCAGTGTAAAATAGCTCATCGAAATCAAGAACAATTTACACTCGATCACATGCCAAGGATCAACCCATATTTCTCTCAACATACATACACAAAACATATCAAAATGATTCCGCCAAACTCAGGGCAACGCTAATCTGTTAGCCACCTTTCTAATTCACTGCAAAACCTCAAAAGGTCTATCAAACTTCAACCTCAATCTATCATTTCACCTGAAACTTGAAATTCTTTTCTTCATGTTGCTTTCAGAAACATTTGACCATTCTTCTCGAACATCCAATCGGGCTACAAATCTGATCTCTTACTTCAGTCCTCAAATCAAATATTGTAACCAATAGCTATGAGTTCATATGCTTCCATTGCGTAACTATAATCAATCATCTGCTTCCAATCACAATCAAGGGCATCAAAATTAGAATACCTTACAATTACCTCATCTCGATGATGTGTCGATAGCCAAACTCAAGAATGACATTCTAATCAGCAAACAATGAGCCGATTTCATCAGCTTATCCATCGTCATCCAAATTGACACCAAATTTCTCACTTCTAATGTAGACCAGAAATATAATCTTGAAGGCTTCTTCTTCTTTCTTCTTCCTTTAGGCACAAGACACATGATTAACTTGCCACTCCATTAGGTGGAGAATCTTCGGTATTTCTTATGAACCTAGACCACTCCAACTCTATTATAGCTGCTGACAATCTTAACTGCTCCCCAAGCATTTATCCACAAATCGAGGCTCTACTTGATCACGTCCAACTTCATGACGACTTGACAAAAAATGACTTCATCTCTAATCTTTACCAAAGATTCTTTCGTAGATAGGAGCTTGGTTCGGAGCCTAATCTTGGAAGGGATTATTCACCGATAACTCAACGGCTTCTCCGTTCAAAACGAAGAAAGAAGACATTGCAGTGTAAACTCCTAATGCAACTGTAACCTGAACAACAAACACAGGCTCAGAATGGATCCACCTACCTATCACTTTGTCAGCAAAAATCTCCTTCTATCCTATGAGATTTCAAACTGATCCAATCGAAGCCGCCACTTCTCTAAAATTGTAGGACTCAACAAAACCTCTACATAATCAATGTTCTTAAACTGGATTTCAGGTTAGATTCTCTATCTAAAAATTCAAATTGAATCTTACAACTGAGGGCTACGGACCCACATGCTTCCGCTTTCTCTTATGAATATATGACACATCAAATCCGAAGACTTCCAACCCAAAATATCACCAATAATATTCTCCTTCTTGGTTGATACCAAAACTTACTATCACATACCTTAAGTGACCCACCCACTTACATTGTCACATGATTAATTCCTTTTGCCAAATAATTTCCTCAAACTTTTATGATCAAATTGAATCATAACAATCTTCATACAAATAATACTTCTAAATCCTCAAAACAAAGACCTCAGCTGCTAACTCTTAGCCATAAGTAGAGTAATTTTGATCATAGACATTTAACTGTCGTAACCCATAGACAACTACCCGAATACACTATATCAGAACACAACCCCAAATCTTCCTCGAAAGTATCATAACCTACCATAAATTAACTTGATCTATCAAGCATTGACCAGATTGACATTGTAGACAATCCACCCTTCATTTCCCTATGAAAGCTCTCCTCACAATTCAAACGAACACCAACCACTTCTTAGCCAAATGGCCCACGGACGTTACAATTCTCGTGGAATCCTCAACAAATCACTTAACAGATTCAACTAGGCTCAAGAAATTGCACACCTTCACAACAAATGATGGCCTTTCCCAACTGGCCACCATTTCAATTTTCTAAAAATCTACAAACATGCCATTGAAGAAACAACACACCCAAAGCAACACTACTTCCAACCAAATTCACATCTCCTCAATTCGGCAAACAACAAACTACCCTTCGCAACTATGACACAAACCTCATGCCCCACATAAATTTTTTGAATGAATCAAAATATCATTAATGAAGCAATTATAAATAGACCCAAATACGGTCAAAAGATCCAATTCATAAGATTCAAAAAAGATGCCAACAAAATCACTAACCCAAAAACATCACTGAAACTCACAACAACCGTACCTTTATCTTGATGGCTATCTCAGGCATATTCTCCCAATTATCATTAATTGACAATTCTTCGAATGCAAATTGATTTTAGAAAATATTAAGCCCTAACCATTTATCTAGCAAATCACCTATCAGTTTCCAACATTCATTTATCAAATGATTCATTTCTCAAATGAATTAAATTTTTAATAATTCATAGATAACCTCATCGATTCATCTAGCTCATCCCAGAGGCACTGAAGAGCCCCATGGTAAAATCCTTGATCGATGCCTCAACAATTCTATGTAGGATCCTTGAAATCGATGCCACTCCCAACACAATTTCAACAACAACCTCAATTTAATGATTAGAAGACAATCTAGGCTAATCCTCTCCTCTAAGAAATAGCCTCGAGTTACCATGCAATCAGAAAATTCTTAATAACCATAAAATGACTCCCAGATGTTGCCACATATGCCAATGAAACTCGGCATACATTCTTATCAAATAATTTACAAGCAAAACAATATCGATTTCATTGCCTCTCGATCAGTTCTTCCTCATATTCAAAATTCATAACCGATATTACTAATTAGAATATTCTTACCGAAATAATCTACACTAATAGGGCGACATGCCAACCAAATCACTCCTAATATCACATCAAAGTCTGGCACCTCAAGTAAAATCAGATTAGTCAATCTTTTATATTTATAGACTCAGACCTAACACTGGAGTCTACAATTTTAGCAAACCAAGGTTTACCCATTGAGGATAAATATCCTCAATGCTCATTTTAGAAATTAGAAAAGTATATAATATTTATATACAATCTCAAATGCCACAAACTTATTTTTGTGTCTTCACCAACTAAATTCACCTTTCTTACTATCCTGAATGTCAAACGGTGAGTGATTCTTCTAAAAATTGCCTCCACAAAATATCACAAGAAGTGGAATACAGTACTAAGAAGCCCACCACTGACTTGTCTCACTCTCCAACTTATGGGCAATAGATCGAACTTCATCTGAACAATCAAAAATATCAAACCTGTCCTCTACTTTCTGAAGCTTAATTTAAACCTTAATTGAATAAAAAATCTCAAAAAGTTTTCAAATTGGCTCACTCTTAATCATTCAAAAAGCACTCCATCTTGCCCCTAATTAGACCATCTTTCACATAGCAACCAAGCTCTCATCTGGTTGCTAGATCAAATCACCCATTATGTCCCTCGCACGATCCATCATAGCCAAATAATTGACTTTTTGATTTGAAACTAAACCTTTACAACCCAAACTTCCACTCTTCACCATAAGCTGTACTTATCGTGCCAAATATTCAATCAATTTTTTCCCCAAGGTGATCCAAAAATACCTCTCCTTATGACTTTTTTTCTGATACCACCTCTGTCACGACCCAAGAATATAATATACGCAAGTCAAAATAAAATCTAGAATAAGATATTCATAAAGCATAAAAACCAAACTCGAGTGTGACAATTTGAACACATATAGGACCCAATATAATAAAACCTACACAAGACCTTATCGGATATAAATTTAAACAAACATAATATATAACCTGCTATCCAAATATCGTAAGGGAGGTATCTAAATATAACTCATCAACATAAGGCAATAACTCCAATATTTTCCATACAAGGATCAGGGTCATCATCTGATGATAAACAACAACTATAACACATTTTTAAGATTAGAAACATACCAACATAAACATCTCCACTCACTGATAGAGATATGTTATGACAGATCACATGCTATGAGAGATCACATCTAAACTCTTGCAAGCATATCCATGCCACTAGTTTGAAGGGATAAAATATAAAAATGTGAACCGATGGCTCAGTAAGTACTATCATCGTAAAAAACAGTACACAAACCAGACGAATAGATATCACATAACAACCATGTAAAACAAAACACGATATCCGTAAAATTCCTAAAAACTGAGGAGATGTGTGAGGTTTTGATTCTAAAACACGATAATTAAGATGTAATTAATATTATAATAATTAAGGCTATGTTTAATGTATGTGAAAGAAAATATATGGGAAGTAAAATCATGAAAAAAATGGGCTGCTGCTTGCTAGAGTGCTGCCGGTGGCATGGCACTTGCCGTGCACTCGAGCACGGCAGGCAAGTGCCAAAAATTGATCTAGCCGTGCCTGCTGCTCACCATTGTGCACTTGAGCAGGTGAAGGCAGTGTGCCCGCCCCCGCTGCATGCTCGCCTGGCGCTCCATTTTATAACGCTGGCTTGAGCCTCGTGATTTTATTTGTGTGCAACCTAAAAACCCTAAGAGAAAGAGAGTGTGTGGAGAATAGAGAGAGAAGGATGAGATTGAAGCCCACAAGTCCAAATTCGTCCTAGAGCTAGTTATAAAAGTGGTAGATCGGGTCGAAGCCACCAATGTGATACTTGCCTAATGTGTTAAGGAATTCTAATCCTTCCTATGTATTATATTGTCTGTGCATCCAAATTGACTTGTGAAAAGATTTAAGTCCAAAGGAAAGATAATAATTGTATATGTAATTAGAGGAAAGTCCACAATGTGATATGTGATTGAATCGTTCTCCCAGACAGAGATATTATGAATTGAATTGTGGTAAACCTTTCCTTAAATGAATAAGAAGCCATAAAACTAGGACCATAGAATTATGCTACGAAGATAATACCCATTGGCTTGTCATTAGCATTACAGTAGAGATTTGAGAATTACTTGCGTTGCGTATTGTAGTAGATAATACTATTGGCAAGCCTTTGGATATTATTGTAGAAGGACGAGAATAGCTTCTGGACCGTAGGAGGTTATGGTAGCACTTTATCGACCTTATATGACCGGTTAATAGGGATACTGTTATGCCACATGGTGTTCGGCCTTTTCTAGACAAAAGTTTGTTATTGGACATTGAGTACATCATTCGGCCTTAGATTATGAGGGGCATAATAATCATTCCTCGTCCTCTCGCACTTTAGTTAGTAAGGCTTACTGACCTTGGTCCGAAAAGTTGAATAATTATGCATAAATTATATTTCAAGGAGAAGTAAATTGCGCTCCAAAGCATATTTGGTCATGTTCCTGCTTGTGCATCTCCTTCATGATTATATGTCCTTCTTCTACTTCACTTCACTTATATTATTTACTGCTTTTGAATATGATGTATTTGTTAAACTCTTAGCTCATTCTTACTTCTCTTTCCTTCCAGATGAGCAAGCTATTATGCCCAATGAGTTCGAATAGGCTGTAAACATAGGATAGGCAATTGATACAGATTGGAGAGCTTTTAAGAACTTAGTTTTATTATCTTATATGAGACATGGATAATGTATTACTTATTTTGATACCTACGGTTATGTATATGTATGTCTTAATGATGATGATGGACACATAGTTTAGTTTTCACAGTGTATGATAGATATTATGCTTCCACAGGTTCCCTTTTGTGGTTATGTTGGGTTTTCTAGTTTGCATCCTTTCTGAGTCAACATTGTACTGGAGTTACAATGTCTATACCACCTGTGTATTTGTTGTGGTATTTTGGAAATCCTGTGTATATGTTGTTTGTATTTGTGGATTCTGTACAGGGATTTGTACAAGTTTTTATTTGGTGGACATCTATTTTATAAACGAAACTCTACCAGATTTTTGGTAACATTGGTCGGTCCGTCACAGTTACTATCAGAGAGAATGGATGCCTTAGGATTGATTTGAATCTTATGTGAAAGTTTAGGATAGTATAGGCTAAGGTTGAATAGGCAAACGTAGATATAGAAGGACTAAGTTAGGATAGATAGTTCTAGTTACTCTAGCCAGCGTAACATAGACTAGAGCTAAGGTAGGATGGAAGTTTTATTTGATTGCGTAAATAGTAATGCCATAATTAGGGTTTGATCTTTTGACTAACCCATAATCGTTCTTATTTCAGAGGTGTCTTCTGAAGCCAAGCATGCCGCCTAGACGTGGAGGCCCGCGAGGTGATAGTCGGTCCCAAGATTGGGAGGTTGAGTACTTGAATTTGTTGGGGTGCATGGCGAACATCATTGAGAATATGGAGCAAAGAATTCTTGCCCCTATCCCTGCTCCGGCTCCCATACAGGCCCCTATTAATCTGAGACCATCTGCATACGATCGCTTCATCCAAGAGTAAGTTCTCACTTTTCTATGGGAGCCCGACCTTATAAAAGTGAATATGTGGTTTGAGAGCCTGAAGAAAGTGTTCATAGTGATTAGATGCCCCGAGGAGGATTGGGTTTTGTTTGAGTCCTACTGGCTAGAGGGTGAGGCGCATCATTGGTGGAGGATGAAGAAAATGGCTTTGAGATTGCCTGAGGATGAGATCTTTTGGCAAATATTTGAGGAGGTGTTTATGAAAAAGTGCTTCACTTCAAAGCTCCATGTTCAAACAGAAGAGGAGTTCATTCGATTGAGGTAGGGTAGCCGGACAATGGCCAAATATGACGCTAAGTTTACTGAGTTATCACTGTTCACCTCTTATATGGTTGAGGATGATGAGATGAAGACAATAAAGTTTCTACAGGGCTTACGGGATGATATCCGCAAGCAGTTGGCGACCCTCAAGCTGACGACCTATGCCGATGTGTTAGATCATGCCCTGATCCATGAGCAAAAACTTGCAAAGGAGGAATTCTATAAAAAAACGATCGTCGGGTAAGAGTGGGGTCAGTGCTAGTACTATAGCTAGTTCGAGGAGGCCATTTAAGAAGTCTAAGCAGTCAGATTCTGATAAGAAGAGTGGTCAAACCTTGACATCGTCTCAAGCTTCAGTGGGCCCATATCAACATTGCAGAAGGATGCATGGGAACAAACCTTGCTTTAGGTGGGGGCTTATTTTAATTGTAGTCAAGTGGGGCATAGAGCCAAGAAATGCCCTCAGCCGTCAAAGATCCATACTCCAAAGCTGGTGGTATAAGGAACAGTTTTGGCAGTATCCGCCAGTGAAGCCAAGGCATCGGACAACATGATGGAAGGTATACTCCCTATTTTTGATATTTTTTGTTCAGTGCTTTTTGATTCTGGGTCCACACATTTGTTCATTTATTCTCATTTGGCCTGTCGTGTTGTATCCTCTCCCATGACCCTTGATTTCTCTCTAGTCGTATCCACACCCATGGGATCTTCTATTATGACCAATGTCTCTTACCCGGGGTACATTGTGGAGGTGAATGGGTTATCCCTAGTTGTTGATCTAATCCTCAGATGAGAGTTCGGAGAGTAGAGGCATCTAGTTTTATTTCTGCTCTCCCGGCTCACCATTTGTTGAAAAGCGGCTGCGAAGTCTTTCTGGCATATGCTAGTGTTGTGGAGAGTTGGGAGTTGTCCGCGAAGGACATTCCTGTTGTGTGCGAGTTCGAGGATGTGTTTTCCAACAAGTTGTCTGCTCTACCGCCACGCCGTGAGATTGAGTTTGGGATTGATCTTATGCTGGGATCGGCACCTATATCGAGGATCCATTATCACATGGCCCCTGCTGAGCTGAAAGAGTTGAAACAACAGTTGCAAGATTTGCTCAATATGGGTTTTATTAGACCTAGCGTTTCACCGTGTGGTGCTCTGGTCCTGTTTATCAAGAAGAAGGAAGGGACCTTGAGACTATGCATAGACTATCGCGAGCTGAATAAAATCATGATCAAGAGCAAGTATCCGTTGCCACGAATTGATGATCTCTTTGATTAGTTACAAGGGGCCCGAGTGTTCTCTAAGATTGATCTTTAGTTCGGATATCATCAGCTTCACATCAAGTAGGAGGATATAGCAAATATGGCTTTCTGAACGAGGTATGGTCATTACGAATTCCTTGTGATGCCATTCGGATTAACTAATGCACTAGCTATGTTCATGGATTTGATGAATCAGGTCTTCCAGCCATATTTGGATAAGTTTGTCATGGTCTTCATCGATGACATCTTGATTTACTCCAAGGATTGGACCAAGCACGAGGGGCATTTGAGAATCGTGCTTCAGACTCTTCGGGAGCTTCAGCTGTTCGTGAAGCTAAGAAAATGTGAGTTTTGGCTCAATGAGGTAGTATTCTTGGGCCACGTCATTTCTGATGGAGGCGTCTTGGTGGACCCAAAGAAAGTTGAGGTGGTGATTAGTTGGAGTCGACCTATGACCGTGTCGGAGGTTCGAAGCTTTTTGCGGATAGTTGGCTATTACTACCATTTTGTGAAGAATTTCTCCCGGATCGCCTTACCTCTCACCCGTTTGACGAAGAAGGAAACGAGTTTTTATTAGATTGAGGAGCATGACCGAAGCTTCAAAGAGTTGAAGGATCGGCTGACGTCTACTCCAATTTTGACTCTCCTTGATAACTCGTGTGGTTTCGAGGTGTACTAAGATGCCTCTAAAGTGGGGCTCTGTTGTGTGCTTATGTAGAAGGGGAAAATGGTAGCTTACGGGTCTCGTCAATTGAAGATCCATGAGAAGAACTACCCAACCCACAATTTGGAGTTAGCCGCCGTGGTTTTTGCGTTAAAGATCTTAAGGTACTATTTGTACGGCGAGAAATTTCTAGTGTACTCCGACTACAAAAACCTCAAGTTTTTCTTCTCACAAAAAGAGCTGAATATAAGGTAGCGGAAGTGAATCAAGTTTCTTAAAGACTATGATTGTAATATCCACTATCAACCCGGGAAGGAAAATGTAGTTGTGGAGGCCTTGAGCCATCGGACTGGTCTTGTAGCGAGGTTGCACGTCAAACAAATGGAGATGCTAAATTGTTTGAAGCTTTGCGATATCAGCGCTATGTCAAAGGCAATCGAATGATATTGTCCTTTTTGTACGTGTAGCCCAAGATCCTTCAAAGGATTACGGAAGGGCAGGAAAGCGACCCATTCTTGATGGACATTATTAGAGACCTAACTCGAGATTCTCAGAGAGATTTTTGTGTCTGTACTGATGGGGTCTTGCACTTTCGGGGCTGTTTGTGTGTACTTGATAACAAGGATTTGAAGGAGAAAATTATGAAGGAGGTTCACAGAACCAGGTACATGATCCACCACAGAATAAACAAGATGTACTAGGATTTGAAGAAAAAGTTTTAGTAGAGGAACATGCAAAGGGAGATTGGGGCCTTTATTGGCCGATATCTTATTTGTTAGCAGCTGAAGGTTGAGAGGAAGAAGCCTTCTGGATCATTATAGCCTTTGCCCATCCCCAGTTGGAAGTGGGAGGACATTTCAATAGATTTTGTGTTTGGGTTGCCTAGGACTCCAAGGAACCATGATGCGATCTAAGACATTGTGGATCGACTAATGAAATCTGCCCATTTTATAGCCATTCAAACTACGTATTCCCATGATCATTTGGCACAGCTGTACATCAATGAGATCATTAGATTGCACGGTGTGCTAGTATCTGTTGTGTCCGATCGTAATTTGCATGTGCCAATCTAAATTTTGGAAAAGCTTGCATCAAGAATTAGGGACAAATATAAAATTTAGTACAGCTTATCATCCTCAAACCAATGGCCAGTTTGAGCAGACGATTTAGATATTAGAAGATATGCTTAGAGCCTCGGTGATGGAGATGAAAGGGAATTGTGATGACCACCTGGCGTTGGCCGAGTTCGCGTACAATAATAGTTTCTAGGCGAGTATTGGTATGGCTCCTTACAAGGCACTTCATGGTAGGAAGTGCTAATCTCCCATCCATTGGGAAGAGACAGGAGATAGGCGTTTGTTGGGTCCTAATGTGATTCGGGAAACATCGGAAAAGATTACGGTGTTTTTTGAGAAACTGAAAATCTCGCGATTTTGTTTTCTTCAATGTGTCTCTGTGGAAGGGAGTCTCCAGATTTGGTATTAAGGGGAAGTTGAAGCCGCAATTTATTGGACCCTTTGAGATAATTGAGAGAGTTAGTGAAGTGGCGTATTGTTAGGCAATACCGCTGAGTTTGGTAGAGGTGCACAATGTCTTCCATGTTTCGATGTTGAGGAAGTACGTTTATGATCCAACGCACATCATAGATTACAGCCCTTTAGCTATGCAGGAAGACTTATCATATTCTGAGGAGCTGGTGGAGATTTTAGATCAAAAGGATCAGATCCTGCGTTCGAAGACCATTCCTCTAATGAAAGTTTTGTGGAGGTGGGAGAGGAAGAAGGAGATTCAAGACAAGTATCCCCATCTTTTCTGAGGTATGCAGGTTTAATTAATTCCTAGGATTCGTTAAATTTTGAGGATGAAATTTTTATAAGTAGTGGAGAGTTGTGAGGTTCTAGTTCTAAAACATGATAATTTGGAGGTAATTAATATGATAATAATCAATACTAGGCTCAATGTACGCAAAAGAAAATATAGCGAAAGTATAATCGAGGGAAAAATGGGCTACTATTTGCTGGTGCGCTGCCAACAGCACGACGCCTACCGTGCACTCGAGCGCAGTAGGCAAGTGCCAAAACAGATCTGGCCGTGCCCATTGTTCACCGTCATGCACTCAAGCTGGTGAAGGCAGTGTGCCTGCGCCCGCTGCACACTCACCTGGCGCTTGAGCACTACGCGATTTTATAACGCAGGCTGGAGCCTCATGATTTTATTTGTGCGCGACCTAAAAACCCTAAGAGAGAGAGAGTGTGTGGAGAACAAAGAGAGAAGGAGGAGATCGAAGCCCACGAGTCCGAATTCGTTTGAGAGCTAGTTATAAAAGTAGTAGATCGGGTCGAGATAAATGTTCTCATACCCTCTTTTTCCTCTCTTTCGATTTTTATTCATTTTCTCTCGGGTGTTCTCATTCTGATATCCACCCAAATCATAAAAAATAAGAAACCCATGAATATTGCTTGAGATATTTGTAGTTTATTGTTGATTTTTCCCTTCGATTGGCTCGGTTTGGCTTCGCCAAATCCTAACCCGTGCCCAGCTCGGGATTTACCCTTTCCCATCGATTATATGTTTAATTGACCCCAAATTATAAATTATCATGTCCAAATTATACATATACCTCTGTCGGGTGTCCGATTTTACAAGTATTAACCCGTTCACAATGTCTGGACGCTCTAAAACGGCCTTGCTACTGTTCACTCGAGAATAAATGAGAATTTTGTATGATTCCACCCCACCTAATTGTTATGAAATTTATGTCTAATTGCAAGCCCTAGAAATATATGTTTGTGCTCCGTTTGTAAAGGAAATGCATCCTGGAGGCCCCCGAAGTGATAATTGCCTAATGTGGTAAGGAATTCTAATCCTTCCTATGTATTATATTGTCCGTATATTCAAATTGACTTGTGGAAGGACTTAAATCTGAAGGAAAGATAATAATCATATATGTAATTAGAGAGAAGTCCACAATGTGATATGTAATCGAATCGTTCTCTCGGACGAAAATATTGTGAATTGAATTGTGGTGGACCTTTCCATAAATGAATAAGAAGCCATGAAACTAGGACCACATAATTGTGCTACGAAGGTTATGCCCCTTGACCTACCATTAGCATTGCAATAGAGACTCGATGATTACTCTAGCTACGTATTATAGCTGGTAATACTATTGACAAGCTTTAGATATTATTGTGGAAGGACGAGAACTACCTCTAGAGCGCAGGAAGTAGGGTAGCATTTTATCGGCCTTGTATGACCGGTTGATAGGCATACTGCTATGCCATATGGTATTCGGCCTTTTCTAGGCAAAAGTTTGTTATTGGACATTGAGTACATCATTCGGCCTTAGATTATGAGGGGCATAATAATCCTTCCTTGTCCTCTCACACTTTAGTTAGTAAGGCTTATTGACCCTGGTCCGCAAAGATAAATAATTATGTATAAATTATATTTTAAGAAGTAAATTGCATTCCAAAGCATAATTGATCATGTTCCTACTTATGCATCTCCTTCATGATTATATGTCCTTCTGCTTCACTTCACTTATATTATTTACTACTTTTAAATATAATGTACTTGTTAAACTATTAGCTCACTCTTGCTTTTCTTTCCTTTCAGATGAGCAAGCTATTGTACCCAATGAGTTTGAATAGGCTATAAGCGTAGGATAGGCAACTGATACAGACTAGAGAGCTTTCGAAGACTTAGTTTTATTATCTTGTATAAGATATGGATAATGTATTATTTATTTTGATACCTATGGTTATGTATATGTATGTCTTTATGATGATGATGGATACATAGTTTATTTTTTGCTGTGTATGATGGATATTATGCTTCCGCAGGTTCCCTTTTGTGGTTATGTTGGGTTTTCTAGTTGCATCCTTTCTGAGTCAGCGCCATACTAGAGTTACGACGTCTGTGTACCGGTGTGTTTGTTGTAGCATTTTTTGAGATCCTGTCTATATGTTGTTTGTATTTGTAAATTCTGTACAGGAATTTGTACTGGTTTGTATTTATTGGACATCGATTTTATAGATGGAACTCTACTAGATTTTCAGTAGAATTGGTCGGTCCGTCACAAAATTTCTCATACTAAATCATCGTCTGTATCAAACAGTTTCTCTAGGAAATAATCATAATACATAACGATCAAGTCAAATCTCATAAACGACATGATATCATATGATCCGAGGTCACATTATATAATTGCAACTATCACCACATCCGTGTGGGACACATACCATCGTCCGGATCCGAATCTTATATATCATATACTGAAATCAAAGAATTACTGAAACCAAAACATATAAATATAAAATATATTTCGGGGCTTAACACATTAACATGTATAAGACATTCCTAGTGCCCATCCATGGGCCAAACCACATATCTCCAATCATACGCCACGCAATACATGCAAAAATACAAAGCATACACGAAATTAAAGAAACAAAGATAAATAATACCAACTTAAGGAATGATGTAAGGCCCGCACTCAATAAAATTATTTTTTCATATAATCTTCTCTTTATCTTTTCACTACTTTTCTTGGGAATAATTAAAATTATCATTAAAGGATGGTCAACACCATGTTGACTAGCACACGAAGAATAGAGGAAGAGACTGGTCAACCCAATGTTGATTGGCAGACTAAGATATGCCACGATGAACTGAGGAGAAAAATAACCAGACGAAATGAGTTGAGGGAATTGTCCGGTCAACGTCATGTTAACTGGTAAATGTGCAAAATTGACTGGGTACTAAGGTGGAGAATTGGTCAGGCAGTAGTGGGAAACTGTCCCGTCAACGAGCTGTCCGACTAAAATGCAGAGTGGTCAAGTGGTAGTGGGGAGATTGTTCGGTCAACATGCATTGACCAGTTAATATGCAAAGATGACCGACCGCCAGAATGTGAAAATATAGATAAAATGGCCTGCTGTGATTGGTATGACTGACCAAGAGAGAAAAGCACAATTTTTTAGTCAATAAGTTGACTAGCTAAAACAACAACATGGCCGGTCGTGCAGAATTACCGAGTGCAGATTCTGGTCAACAAGTATTGACCGGCTGATAAGCACAAGGCTCGAACACCAAAAATTATCGGATTGCAAAATTGGTCAAAAGGTTGACCAGCCAAAATGCCAAAATTGCCGGTTGCTTTATAACCAAAATGGCTGGCTAATTGATGTATACATGGCCCGTTGCTTAAATAACCAGTAGGCTAAGGAAGTGAATTGTTCGGTTAACGACCCGTTGATCGGCAATTCTATAAAAATAACAAGTACACTTTGAGGAAAGAATGGCTAGTTGCTTGAGATGAAAGTTGGGCGATTATATGAGGTGCAAATTGACCGGCTGCTTGGTGTGAAATTGGTTGATTGCATAAGGGACAAAGCTGGTTGCTTAAAATGCTGAAATGACCGGCTGCCTTGTGGATGCAATTGACCGGCCAAGGAGGAGAAATAACTATTGGACGTGCCAGAAATTACCTAGTGACCGAGGACTCTCTGCACAGTAACCCAACAACTGCGGATAAATAAAGGCTACCAAGAAGAACAAAATTAGCCAAGGACATATAATATTATAGCAAGGACCCAACATGAAGTTTGGGATAAACTTCAGAAAGTGGCTGAAGCCATTAGCTGCAACAACCATTTCAAGAAGCATGGGCAAACTACATGGCTCACAAACTGTAAGCCATGAGCTGCCAAATGGAAGAACAGTTAACTGCAGCCAATTTTGACTAACCAATAATCAAGTGACAGAAGGAAGCATGATTAATGGCCAAATCAAATGCTGATTCATTCAAAAAATTAATCCACCCAGCTGTCAATGAAGGAGGGTGGTATGAGGTGTAAAAATAAAGGCTGAGTTAGCATGCGAGGTGTAAAAAAAAGAAATAAATTAACACATAAGGTGTCAAAACGGGTAGTGACTTAGCACAGCCACCTGAGGTCTATGAAAAGAGGGTGCAAGGAAGGAGAGGCACCAAACTGTGGGAAAAAAGAGAGAGAAAATAAATAAGAAAAGGAACGAAGACAGTAAGGAGAGTAAACTGAAATCTGGCAAGTGCACTCAATTCTCTTCTTCTCTTGGTGTTAATTATTGATCATTCCTTCAAATATTATTGATCTAATACTTGCCTGTGTTAATTTTCTACTCGTATCGTCATTTTAGCATACGTTATATTTACCTGGAAGAAAAAAAGAAGTAAAAGCCAGAAATACAGAGGCAGCACCACCTTTGTAATTTGACTTCCCGAGTAGCCAAATGGCTCTTGGAAAGGAGCAGGAATAGCCTTGAACAAGCCTTGCATCAACAGGAGCCTTCATAAATAATTCAGACTGGTTAAGAGTTGTTAACCGAGCAATTAAGCTATTAACCAACCCAACAATTGACCGGCCACAAATAGTTGACCAGGCAACTGAGTCATTGACCCACTCAGCAATTAACCTGTTGTAAATATTGACCGGGCAACTAAGTTGCTCATAACACCTGACGACTGACTGATTGACCCAGCAGTGACCAACTCGGTGACTAACCAGGATGATCATAATTAACCAAAGACTATATAGGACTGTAAACAAACAAAGTCTACCTAGGACATTACGACCCAAACTGGTCCGCAAACCTGGTCCCGAGCCAGCCGACTATAAGTCATGATAAATTTGCATATTGAACACATGTAAAGAACAAGATTAAACTAGTAATGAACATTGCATTGATTTTTGTTACAATTATCGCTATATATTTCTTGATCGTATGTTTGTTATTATGGAAAATTATGTGGAAGCATTCTGGTTCAGTTGAATATGTACTCTCTCCCGAAATGGAGGAAATAGAGAAATAAGAAATTCAAATATTTAAAAAGCTTCCACATAAAGTGTTAAGTATAGATAAAGAAATTTGACTAAGGAATTATTTTAGCAGGTGATATTTCCTAGTATGCCTTAGCATATTACAGTGAAAACTCGAGGACTGCCTCTGGGCCACGGGGGGACTCTTGGTGGCAAATTGACCATTGGCCCCATATATTAGGTTATAAGTATACAAGATATTGGATATTGGCCTTAGATTGTGTGGTATATCATAATTCTTTCCTCGATTGATCGCTCCGTTAGCTGATAAAGTCTACTAGCCCTAATCCCTCAAGATAATGAAATAAGTAAGAACTCAGAAGATAAAAGAATTAAAAGACAATGCATATCTATATGAATAATGTTCATCTGATATTTGCATATGTCTATTTTGAGTATAAAACTATGCATGTCTTTGTTAACTGTGTCTTATTGGACACTTGGCTCACTCTCTGCCATTTTCTAACCCTACAGATGACAGATAGGAATTTATGCCCGATGAGCAGGAGCGAAGTTTAACATAATAGGGTGATCAGTTCGTTGTATCTTTTGATGACATGTAGTATTTGTATGAAAGTTGTAATGGATAATGTTATGGAACAAAAACAAGTTTTATGAATTATGCTTCCGCAAATTCTATGGTATGGTAATTGGGCATCTAGTAAGCATCTCTAGAACACACACGCGCGCGCACACACACACACACACACTTTGCATAACATCAAGCATAAGTATTCACTGATTTGAATAATGAGAAGGCAATCTGTGGCAACGAGCTACTCTCGTACAGTAACCACGGCTATATCAGCTGCAATTTAAGTCAACAGCTCAAGGCTACACACACACACACACACCCACGCACACCCACGCACACACGCACACACACGTTGCATAACATTAGGCATAAGTATTCACTGATTTGAATAATGAGAAGGCAATTCGTGACAAAGGGCTACCTTCGTCCAACAACCACAGCTATATCAGCTGTGATTTAAGCCAACAGCTCAAGGCTTAGCTATGGTTTAGGCCAACAGCTAAATGCCATCTATGTACTCAATCTCCGATAGATTAAGAACTTACTCACTATATTTTACCACCCACGACTTTGGATGTAACCTTAAGTTTTAATTATATATTAGAATGTCTGAATATATTATTCTATCAATTCCTGTGACAGAATGAATTTTTTTTGTCCTCAGATAATTTCGTCATTACAGAAATAGAAATTGAAGCCCCAAATAACAACCTAAAGTTCTAAGAAAAAATGGAGAGAATTTTTCCTAAAATTGGGCTAAATTAAAATACAAAACCTGCTTAAAACCTGTAAATATACAGAATAACATCATAATGTCCATCAACATGTACTCCCTTCACTGACACAGGATCCACAAACGCCGTATAATTCTCTACGACTTATATTCAATATTTCCTATCAGCTATAATAACAGTTCAGAAAAGAGGTGCAATCTAAGACCTGTACAAAATCCCGAAAACATATAGCGGAAGTTGAACTATATACCTGCGGAAGCATAAATTCCTATTTCATCACATGCATATCATAAATTTCATATACATTATCCATAGACAAAATCAAGTGATTACATTCAAGCTATTCCTTCCTAAAATCTTCAAGATAGTGTTCAGGTCTCCAAAAGTTCACTAGCTAAACTTTCTCTACTCCTTCACATCAGGGACAAGCACTACTATTTCATCTGGAGAGGGAAAAAATAAAATAGTGACCCGAAACCTAATAAGGTAAAGTAAAAACTTGCAATAAATTCCATTATGCAGAACAGTTATGTAGATATACAAAATCATGAAAATATTCAGGGGCAGAACAGTGCATAAAAACAGAGAAAGTATAATTCGATAATAATCCGATTTCAAAAATCATAAATTAGTATACATAAATTCAAAGTCAAAAATTGATATCAAATCTATGAAATTCTAGAAATCTCATTTTTCTATCAAAAAAGGATCCAACTAGTAGACCCTACTAGTTAAGGGGATGAATAATCAGGAATAAATTGCGTTTACTCCATACAATCTAAGGCCAATAATAGTTGTCCATTCTCGTGGGACATCCCTTCTCGTGTGATTTAGAATAGTGACGCCGGCCAGTAATAGTAACTATCCTCTAAATTAACGCCCTGAGAAAGGGCGGACCACATATAACTCCATGGACAATGTTATCTTCGATTACTATCATAACGTTCTAAGGCATGCTGAAAAACCTAAAATTACTGTATATCAATACCAGGTCCTAATTAAGATGATCAGAAACATCTTTCTTCCTATTTCTTAACTGAAACTTATTAAACTTCAAAAGTCATTAGAATTTCATAGTAACCCTACAGTATGCTTCAGAAATCCTTAGTAATTTATCAGTATAATTTCGTGTAAATTTTTCAGACATAAATCATAACATGGAAATCATATCTTTAAAAATCAACATTTACATGTTAAAATTCATGGATTTTAAACACCAATTCCTAAATTTTCATTCTTAGGGTTTCAATGAAGCTTTTGAACATAAAACAGATGCTGAAATACATATATATTCATATAC